>VYZQ01044143.1:0-19472 GCA_013400655.1 Mystacornis crossleyi
GCTCTGGGTGGTCCCTTCCAAGACTGTAAATTGACTTGTTGAAAGCCTTAGCAAAAGAAAGGTCAGGTGCCTTACAAACAGCAAAACTGACAGTGCTGCACAACTATCCAGACATTATTCCAAGGATATGCACATCCACACAGCTGCTTGCACCACAGCAGGCAGTCATACCTCATCCAGGTGTGCTCACATTGCACAGGTTTCCCCCAAAACAGCACCTGCAAATGCAGTTGGGTGCCATGGCCCAAACCTGCACCTCTGGCTACAGACTGGGGTAAAGGTGGGATGAGCTGCGGAGCTGCTGCCCTTCCCTGTGGATGGCAAATTCCCACAGGATTTCACAGTATCCTTATTCTGGTGGTTGGGAAGAAGGACAAGGGGACAGAGCAGAGACAAGACCATAGATAGACTGAAAACTGTCTTGCAGGTTGCTGTCAGGTGTTTCTCTGACCTGCCATCCACATGAAAAACCTCAATTTTGAACTGCCTCAGACCCTAAAAAATAAAATCACCTTGCAGAACCCCCAGCTGCCCAGCAATTTGGGAAAACCCAACTGTCCTACAGGTGCTCCCAGCCTTATCTGTTGCTGTTAAGCCACACAGCATCACTGCAGGGCAAACAGGCATTTAGAGTGTGCTCAGCCCCTCCTGCTTCCCTGCTCCCACTGCCCAGCCCTGCGAAGGAACAGAGAGAAGGGGAGTGCTACAGAAAACACAAGGCTTAAGAAAGCTCTGATTTAGTGGAGATAAGAGGTCTGGGTGAGTAAGCATACACCAGTGAAATAAAGACCACTGCTGAAAGAAGGGGAGGCATATGGGATGGCACATGTGCAGGGTGGGGGCACAGCACAGGTGTGTCAGACTTGAGAGGTTAAAAAAGTTTTTAGGCAATAGCTACACTGTCATTCTCATGGCACCACATCCTGATGAAGGATGTCCAACTGGCCTTCATGGAAGTGGCTCTCTGCAGACGGCTCGTGGATGTCAGGGCAGCCCAGCGTGGGCAGAGTGGGGTCCTGCAGCTCCAGTGAGCGCCCTGCTCCTCAGCCCCCATGGCCTGGGGTAACACTCACACTTTCCAGGCCAAAAGCAGCACTGGTAGAAAATACACAGTGCAGAGAAGCATCCTCCCCCTGAGCTGGCTGATGGTGTGAGAGGCCAGCCCCACCAAAAGCTCCGAGCACACCCAGAGCAGGAGCACAGACCTGCTACCAAAATTGCTGGAGAGCTTCCTTCAGCAATGAGACACATGAACAACAAGGTGATGGGGGAAGAAAACAAAGGATAAACTGGACAGAAAAATCACATCTCCAAACACAGGGCTTGCTGTATCAAGAGGCCATTCCCATCTCTGCAGAAAGCTCAGAGCCAGAGGGAGCCTGCTAAAAACAAAACTGCAACAACTGGGGCTCTGCAGGGTCCAAACGAGCTCCACTCTCGCACCCAGTAACTCCAAACCAAGCGTTTCAGCTGCCAGCCCCAGGGACAACAGAAGCCAGGAGTAACAGCTCAGCACAGCCCTTACTCTGAGCACACAATTCCCCAGGCTCCTTAATAAGACACACTAATTTTTCACACTGTTAAGGGGAAAGCAAACAGCTCAGACATTTCTGTTCCTACATTAGGCTCTCAAGTACATTTGCTGCCTATCTTATCAGCAGCTTCAGCAACCTTTCTAAGCCGTTTCAAGACTTTGGCCTTCAGAAACCTGGAGAGGGGGTGGAAAAACCCTCTATTCATTCTTACCAAAGCATAGCACATTTTCAAGAGGACATTCCTACCATCGAGAGCAAACAAATGTTCCCAACTGTACATTGAGTTGTTTGAGTTGTAGCAAGTAAGATCAATACAGGTTCACTGCACAAGGTATTTAAATATTCTTAGAGGAGTTCCTGGGCCAGTTTAGAATTAAAAGGGAGAAGCCAGACAAAAGAACAGTTGTCTGTGCTTTAGCTTGCAGGCTGGTTTTTACACCCAGTTTTACAAGCACAGCTCCATCAGTCAGGACCACAAGCTTGTTGGGACGGGCTCTCCAGAGCATGCTAGGAGCTGTAAAAATCTGGGACCTGCTCCATCCAGACATCCCAGGCTCTCCAGTACTAAAAATAAAATTTAAAAAATACTGTAAAAGAGCTATAGTAAGACCCTTTTCAGTACTGCCAAAGCCTTGCTGATTTGCTAAGTTTGTTCAGGAAGCCCTTGGCTAAATCATGGGCTGAAAAAAGAAACACTCGAGTCCCCTTCCCTAGGGTACAAATAGGATTTTGTGCTTTGGATGAGACTTGAAACAGCATCTGCTTCTTCTGTGGCCAACAGTGAATTAGATCTCTGTGACATTCCCAGCTTTCTGGAGGTCCTGGGCAGGGATGTTAGGATCCCACCACAACACGGTATGTACACAGAAAAATGCCACCTGATCTGCTGTGACAACCAGGAGCCAAATCTTGTGTCCCACAGGGCACAGTGGGATGGTGGTAGAGCACAAGCCCAGGTATCAGCCCACCACAACGAGGAAGAGCTGTCCCACCCTCTCTATACAACACCCCAGGGCCCTGAACATCGTTGGTTTGGCCACAGCAAGAAGTTAAGCCCCAGAAACTTGAATTCAATACTTTTCTTGCCATTATCAATACAGCTCTGAATTTGTGACAAAAATGACTTATGCCTTCGTGGAGCACTCGGGAATAGCTAAGCGGAGCCTCCAGCTACAACACACCGAATGCTGCATGGTCAGCCATGAACTGAATTCTACTAAAAACCCCAGGCCTGTTGCAAGCTCAGCTCTTAATTCAACTAAAAAAAAAAAAACCCAAGAACAATTTTAACCTTGACAAGGCACAACTTGTAAGTCTGTGACACAGCAATTTCCCGTCAAAGAGAGGATTTCAGACCCAGCCTGTCTGTAACCTACCCAAGTTCTCTTTTTCCTTGCATTTATGGGATTAAAAAAAAAAGAAAAATCCCCATGTCATACAGTTCACTTCCAGAGTTGCAGGAAATCCACTCTAAGTCGCATGCCAGCTTCAGCTCCAAGGGTTTCCTTGGGCTGTTCTTTCAGCAACGAGGAGAACAAAGCAACCTTGGCAGCAGGCCACACTACAAGAAGGTATTTCCCCCGGTTCCCTTGGATGAAGTGGATATCCTGTCACAAACCTGCGCGCATGGGAAGGGTGAGGAGGGGAAGGAAACGGAAGAGGACGAATTAGCTAAAAATTGGCACAATGTGAGAGGTCTCAGCTTGCCACCAAAGCCCCTGAAAGGCTTTTCATTTTAAATGGCCAAGTGCCAATGATGAATGACTCACACAAGCCTCAGGAACCCCAAGCTCTCCAACACACCAAAGGAGTATACCTAAATCCTCTGTCCATTGGATTTGGAAGAGGATATGGATGTTCAAGCTCTGACACCTTATTTCTGTCTGGTTCTGAACCCAGTTCTAGGAGGTGGCAAATGCCTGTCTTTCATTCTATTTCTTACTTCACCATTGCCAGGGCCAAGTGGTTTTGGAAGGCCCTTCTCTGGACCTGACAAGGCTCCAGATCCCACGTGTACCAAGATGACCCAGCTCCAACAGGGAAAGAGTCTCCCTTGCACCTTGTATTAGGTCCCTGCACCAAACCCAAGAGCTCCCAGCTTCCAGGCAGCCCTGCCTTTTTGTAATTCCTCAGCGTGGCCCCTTGCAGGCCTTGACAGCGCCGGGTTTAAAGCCTGGTTGTTAGCAGATTTCAACAAAGCCAAACCCGACACATGCAAGCGGGTTTATTCTTCTAAAAATCTGCATCCCAGCCGTGCAGCACGTTAGCATTTGTCAGCAAGTTTCCCCACCATGACACTGCCATTCACAGCCGGGTGAGCTGACCCAACAGCAGCACATACCAGGGTCACAGCGGGATTAACATTCCCAACAGCACTGCTAACGCCAGCACGGATCTGCAGCTACACTGTTTGTGTGGAGTTCTTGCTGCTGTTCAGACCTAAGAGGCTCACAAGAACATCGGGGCTTGTCCTCACAATCCCCCCAAGACCCCCTTGCATTTCCAGCCCCATTTACAGAGACTTGAAGCAAGCCTGCTCCAAGGCAGAAAACGACGACTGGTAGAGAAACAAATAACCAACCCCCTTCCTGGAGTCCAGCCAAAATCTTTGTGCCCACTAAGTTTGGGTGGATGCAGACTTTGCAAAAGCCTGGAATAGGATTAAGGAACAGCTTTAGCAAACAGCCAGGACAACAACAGTGAAGTCATGATGAAGCCAGCGATACAGATTTGTTTGCAGTCATGAGTCTGTGTTTACAGTTTGCAACTATGTGCAAATACCAGAAAGCCATTCTTTTCCTCTTCCCATCGGGGCTTGGCATTGAGCACATTTAACTAGATCCAAGAGATGCCTGCAGCAGCATGCCAGCTGGATTTTGGGCACAGGGCATGATCCAATCCACAGTGATGGGAACTTGCAGGAACCCATAAATAGAGCTCAGCTGTGTGTGTGTGTGAGGGAGGGCTCTGTATCAAAGCAGGCAGAGAAAGAAATGGGAAAAGAGAAACTAAAAAAACCCGTGGCAATTCTCAGTTTGGCTGTTTGCTTGTCCCTGCATGGGTTACACAAACAAACACTGGCACGACTCAGGATGCCAAGCAGAAGATGCGGAGTGCTTCTCAGGCAGGGCACACCAACTAGAGCAAGTTACAAACACCAGCTTTTCCAGGAAATCTGCTCCATCAAAGATGCAGTTTTCAGCACGAAGCTTCATGGAAAAAGCCATCAGTGATACGCAAATCTTCTAAGATAAAGGCAGCTTCTTCTAAGGGAAGCTGTTCTAACTTCCAGATCACCATGTACGCCACGCAATGCGGGAGCTCAGCTGGTTTAACCCTGCTGGCTGAGCCCCAGCTTCTCCAGGTAGATGTGGCTGGGAACAAGAGGCACGATGCTTTCTGCCACATCATCTCCCATGAATATTCTGTTGCTCGACAGAGGGAAGGATAAGAATGGCAAACTACCATCCTAACACTGTCCTCCAGGAGCTCTGACTGACAAGTCCTGGCAAGACTTGGTGCAGCAGCAGTTGCTGGCCCCATTACCTGCTCATCCTCTCCCTGCCTCTGGCTGCCTTGCCAAAACACTGGTGCCAGGTTGGGGTGCCTGAAGGAAACAGGCAACGTGGCTTCCTACATTGCACAAACAGGAGCTGGCACCATCCAGATCCACCTTCCATTAGCAGTGACCTCATGTTAACAAAGGCTTTTTTATAGTCATGTTTGGCAGGTCCTTCTGTGGAGAAGGAAATGTCATTCCTCTCATTCTTGTCAGAGTCTCTGGTGGCCAAAGTAGCCCCAAACCTCTGCCCAGTCCTTGCCTTGGTGCAGTCATCCAAGTGTTGCTGCTCTCAAGGCTTTGTCCTCTTCCCTGGATCTCCCAGTATGACTCATCCCTGTTCCCATCTCACCTCTCTAACCTCCAGGATGCCTCCAGAAACAAACCCTCAGTTACCAGGTCTGTGTGAATAGGCCACATTTCCCTAATAAACTATCACTGATCTGGAGTCTGCTCTTTAGCCATTTAGTTAGACTCTTCCCCCCCAGCACTTCATGCATGTGTCTCTCTCCTTGTGTCTTCCTACTGATCTCCCTTTCCATTTCTACCAAATGGGAAGCAGTGTACTAGTTATTGTACTGCTTGGCATTAAACATAGGAGGGGAGGTCTGGAATTTGAAGAGCACCAAATCCAGAAAACAGGAAACAACTGAGGATCAAGGCTGGGCACAGCCCGAAGGCCCACGTTTATGACTATAATAAAAGGATAAGGCAGAGATGAACGCAGGGCTGAGCCAGGCTTGGTAAAGCATCAAAAGAAAGGTGCAGGGGGCGAGAACAGGCTTGAAGGAACAGAGAAGCTGACTAGGCAGATGATCAAAAGTGTATTTAGCATCCTCCCTGCCAGCCCTGTGGATGTGAGCCAGGACATAGCTGTGCTGGAGCTGCGGAGGGCAAGGACGGCTCCTGGAATCGTGCCCCAGGAAGCAGGAAAAGCTCACTTGAGGGGCTTCCCATCCTCACCAGGACAAGCGTCAAGAACTGAACCGGCTGTGCAGTGCCACAGGATGAGTCTGTCTCCCAGTCCCACCCGAAGAGCAGGACTGGCAGCAATTCCAGGCTCACAGCCCTCAGCTTCAGCAGCTTCAGCACTCGGGGGTGTATGCAGGACACGAGTTCATGGACAGATGAGCACCCACAGGGCTGAGGGATGCTCTCACTTGCTGCAAGAAGGGACAGACAGAGGAGAAGGGCTGCACAGAGCCAAGCCAAGAGCTTGACTCAAGAAATCATTCTCTTCTGCAACAGATTTTGTACTCACTGGTCTGGTGCTGTGCAAGCTGCTGCATGCAGGCCGTGCACAGAAAGTGATGGAGATAAAACGCAGTATTCCCATTCTGGAGGTGGGACAAGCGAAAGCACAGAAAATGCCAAACCACTTAATGGGATGCCAGCATGCTCTGTGTCTGTGAACCTCTCTGGTTCCACTGGGTAACCAGACCTTCCCAAAAAGCTCCCTGTAACATCTCTCCGAAGGAGGAAAACCCCAACAGGGGCCTGACCCAGGCAGTCCCGCTCTGTTTTAACTCGCCTGGTGCAGCCACGCAGGGCCCGGACAGAGCTGACCCCGGAGCACGTGTACCCACACACCCCAGCCAAGGCACGCTCTTGTTTTCCAGCCCAGCCAAGCAGACACTTTCCAGGAGAGCAGCAAGAAATTACCAGGCTTGCCTTCCAGCAATTCATTACAAACTAAAGCCTCCCCTACGCCGGCCTGACCTCTCCCCAGCCCGCGCTCACCCCGAGGCTCTCTCCTAATCTTTGAAGAATCCCAGGGAGTAGAGAAGGAAGGGACAGCCTGGAGGGAATAAGAAGCTCCACGGCAGGAGACCTCACCATAAGCCTCTTTCTTTCTCATCACACCAACATTATAAATAGGCAACAACACCTAGGGAGAAACTACAGTGGAAATCTTGCACGCATTTCTTAGAAGCAGCAATTATCCTTTCATCAGTCATTACCTGGAGCTGCTCTGGGGGGGGAAGAGGGAGGCTGAGGCTTATTTTAACACCTGGTTCTGGTCTAGGCAGAGCAAGCACAGCCTCTGGGAAGATTAAGCTGTTGAAGCACAAGGGTCATTTGTACAAGATGCAAAGGACAGGCAGAAACAACCTCCTTGAGGCCACAAAAGGTGCCCCAGTGCTGAGTGACCTGCCCAGAGCCTCCTGCTCCCCTGCTCTTCCCCGTGCTCACAGCCTGGCAGACATGAGCCAGGGCAGGTCTTCTGGGAATAAGATGTTACAAGTGAAATACTTTCTAGTCATTGCAACCCTGGAAGACTGATTTTAAGCAGTACTGGTTCATGACTTGAATAAATATAACGTACAATTAAAACTCACGTGTCACCCGTGATTTACCTACACCAGTATCGTGCACATCTTTTCCCTTAACAACAACCAACAAAGAGGAAAGAAGTTTCAGCCTTGGCTGCTCTGCATCCTGGAGAGCTTGGCATCCAGTTTGGCAGGGCTGTTTGAAAAGGAGAGGATGGATCTGCTCTTGCTGCCAGAGGAGACAGATCCCTGCTTGATTAACAACCAGACACTCCCTTCCCGCTCACCTGGGCGGCTCCCACACAGCCCTTGGAGCCAGGAATCTGGTGGGAGTTGGCAGATAGCCCTTCTCGACCTTTCTGTGCTAAGTAAAGGCAAAAATCCCACTTTATCAGCACAAAAAAAACCCTAAATAGCTGCTGGTCCAGGTTAGGGGAACTGCAGCTTTGAAGAAAACAGAAAAGACTTCACAGCTAAGTCAATTTAAACAGTTAAGTGAGAAATAAGTTGGGAGAGAAGAGAGGATCCATCCACTTGGGCTCGGTGCCAGCTCCCAGTGCTGCACCCTACCCCAGTCATACCTTTTCTGCTTTTCCCAGAGAAGCATTAAAAATATACACCCTGCTTCCACTCCACAGCCATGGCAAAGGACAGCAGCACTGAACAGGCTCTGTAGTTAAATGGCACCCACAAACTACCTCAGATCAGGAAACTATAGTTTTGAAGCCTATAAACAAAGACCTTGATCTGCTTTTGAAGGATTTTATGGCAATTGCAGAGGACTCTACGCAGGAAAAGAGACCACAGGCTCAGCTGTTGAAAGCAAAAAAGATTTCTGCTCAGCCTACTTAATGTGCTTTATTTTTAATACTGCTTTTGCTCCAAGAGCCGGAGAACAATTTGGAGAAAGAACGTCTTTGTTAGAGATTTTACGCCCCAGCCCTTTATTTAAGGTGCAAAAGCTCACAATAAATGTCACTAAGCCCTCCTACCCCTTTCCCACAGTGGTGCCCCAGCACAGTGAAGACCAAGTAGGAGTAATTACCAGATAGTTACTCCTCAGCAGTAAGAAAGAAAAGTAAAAACCACGTACAAAAAAAAAATCTTAAATCCTCAGCCATTCTTGCAACACTCAATGAAAAACACGTCAAACAGGTAAGCAGCCTTTGGCCTCGAGAGAAATGAGCATTGTGCATTTTCCAGGGATGTGTGCTGGGGAAATGCTGCAGGGGACATCCGCAGTGAGGGCAAGGAAAAGAAGAGACTCAGCTCGACTTTCCCCCTGTGTACAGCAAGAACGAACATGAGTGCCCTCGAGGGAAATGTAAGCAGCAGCTTCATCACCCGGAGGCAGTAAGGGCTCCCACAGCAACGGAAATGAAGTTGGAAAAGGAACAAGGTAAAAAAAGGGAGAAATTTAAACGGCTTTCAGCTGAAAATGCTTGGATGACCATCACCCCTATCCCACATCAAGCCTAGGAAAGCAGCCTCTAGAACATCATCTTTATTCATGAAGAACCCTGAGTATTCTCTTGGGATTTCATGAGTTTACTCCCTCAAGAGGGATTTTTCAATTCATTAAACCAAGGAATAAACATCAGATTCATCTTCATGTTGAAGGCTTTTGCTGGGAACAGGGAGGTAAGCTGAGCAGCCCATCAGTCTGCAGGGATTTCCTTCCAGCTGCCTTTCACAGAGGGCTCCTGAACACCTCCACCAGCAGCTCCCACTACTATTTCAACTAAATGAAAATAAATGGCACGTGAGAAACTGAGGTGAAAGAAGATTTCAGTGTTGTTACACACAAGGTACTAAACTCTGGATCAGTGTTGTTCCTTTAGCATTAGGCCAGGTCTAATCCAGCCCAGATCTGCCAAAGACGAGTAGCAATTTAACATTCATTAACAATACAGTTCACACAACGAGGATTGAGCTGTTCATGCAATCAGGCATTCAGCTACACCTGCACATTTGCAGGCATCCTGCACATCAAACCATTGTGCAAAGCTGGTCCTGAGGGGCCACGTTTGCAGTGCAAAAGGGAAAGGAAGTAGGTTCATGCCCTGAAAACCCACCATGGGTAAAATACCCAGCTCCTTTTGAGCCACGTTTCACAGTGAAAAACCAGCAGCCTGTTGGCCAAGGGCTGAAGCACCCTGTGTGTTTTGTGTTTCAACACCTTTACTCTGGAGCTGGAAGAGCCAGGCAAGCACAAGTTAATCAGTTGAAAGGCCAGAAAGAGGCAGCTTTGGCAGATCCCATTGTACAAAACTGAAGAGGTGCTGCCCAAAGCACACAGAAAGTTATGAATCTACTCCCTTGCTGAGATACATCCCACAGTGACTACAAAACACACCTTCACACTGGCCCAGGAGCTTGACTCACAATCCCTTTCACTTCCTTTCCATCTCTGTGGATTACCAATGAATGCAACTTTTTCTCCTTCTAACCCCAAAGGGAGCTGCATTTTAAGGAGCTCTGAAGGTCTCCAAAGGAGGAGGCTTCTCTTCTCTCCTCAGCAGAAGTGAACAGATGTTGGTGTTTCTGTCAGGCACTGCCCAGCTAAATACCTTTGGGGTGTAAATCAAAACTCCCTGCAAAGCTTCAGTCTGAAATCCTGCTGTTCTCTAGTGTCACCAGGGCCAGCAGACAACGCAGGGGGAGATGGGGGCTGTTACCCAGCCACCTTCTCCCTGCAGTAATTAACCTCAAGCAAGCACTGGCACGAAGCTCCTGCTCTTGCATGACTGCAAGCATTCCTCCCCCAGAGTTTATCATAAAGCACCAACTATCCATAAACATCTCAAGGAAGGGCTGGCCTGGGTTCACCTTCATGCAAGGAAGATGTCAGGCTCTGGCAGGGATCCAGCCATTCATGTTTCCTTAAACCTTGTCAGCTCTGACTCAAACGACCTTTTTTTTTGGGGGGGGGAATAAGGAATATTCCATCACACCCCTTCCTCCCCTTCCACCCGCTGTGGCACTTAATCACAGCAGGATCACAGGGGACAATTCCCGTGGGGGCTGTGAGTCATGGTCTCCTGTCCCTCTGCTCTCTGCACAGCCCCTCTGCAGCAGAGGCACGTTCCCATTTCCAGCTGGCCTGGAGGCTCCAGGCAGGAAGAGCTTGGAGCTGAGCAGCAGTGGGGTGGGTGTAAGAGCTTTGGACCTTTGCCCTCCACGCCAGGTAGGCCAGCCGGTTTTTGGGATTTTGACAAGTCCAGATTGCCCAGCCACAGCAGTGTCCTCCCAGCACACAGCACCCTCAATTCTTCTACTCCCCAAAACCTGAGCCGTGCTTCATCATGGTGACATGATGTATTTTAAACCAAATTCATGCAGTGGCTTAAAAGCAAGAAAAAAAAAATTCCCTCTCCATACTTCTCAGCATTTCCTAAAATCCATTTAACCTTCCTCCCTGGAGCTGTGTGTCATATTTCTGGTGCTCAGACCTGGGTCTGACATGGAAACCTTCAAGTGACCTTCCCTCCTCTTGCAGCCTTTCTCCCCCACCAATTCTGAAAAGAAAAATCACTCCTCCCCAAGGAGGCAGGAACAGACAAGGTACCAGCAGGAGCAGTTCCCATCCAACCCCCCCAGCAGATAATCGAACACAGCCCCTTCCCCAGCCACGGTGGGAGCCCTGACCCACCCTGCTGATGAAGCCATTAAGATTAGGCTGCTGCTGGCACTCAGATGACGTGAGGAGAGTGTTTAATATCCTCACACCAGCTGGGTGGCCAGCCCAAGCCATTCTGGAACTTATTTGCTGGCTGCGAATATTCCTCCTTCTCTCCTTCCCACAGGATTTTAATACCCCTGTGAGGAGAGCAAGCTCCCGGCCAGCAAAGACCAACAGGCTGCTTAATTAACTGACCCTCTCCCAGTTGCCACAGCCTCGCCAAACGCTGGAGAAACCCGATTCCATCTGGTAATTAAGCACTTATGGCTGGAAAGGGACGGAGCCAGCAGGGAAGCGCAGCAGCAAAGGAAGGGGCTGACACCACAACCCCCTGTGCCAGCCCTGCCGTGCCCCCAATGCCATCAGCACTCCAGGCACTCATGAGCCCCCCGAGGGACAAAAGCTTTCAGTGGCTGTGAGTCCCTTAAATTAAACCTTAATTGGTCCAAGAGCTCTCTAGAGTGATACACAGAGCAAGGAGAGGCCTTGTTTGCCAGCCAGGAAAAAAGCCCTGCTGTCAGACATGCCTATGAGGGTCTTGCTACCTGCCCTGTTTTCACTGGTATCCAAGGAATTTGGGAAGCCTGGGTGCCAGGTACACTGGCCTGATCCTGCACTTGCCCTGCTGACCACACCGAGTCCCAAGAACTTCTCTCTCTTCCATCCTTCCAACCAGAGTCAACTTCAAAAGGAGGAAATTAGCAATTCCCCAACATTTAATCTTGTTTCTATTGCCCGACCTACAAAAACAAAGGAGTTAAAAGCAAAGAACTGACTCTCACCAGGAGCATAAACAGGTTATTATAGCAATTACATGCAATAAGGCCATGTGTAAAGGGGAAGCCACTAAAACCCACTGAAGCTTTAGGACTGTGCTGTTCTTGGGACCAGCTGGGTTTACGAAGACAGGGTGACAGGGAGGCAGAGGGTCTGTGAGCCCACAGAAAATCCACATCAGGTGAAGCATCTGCCACCAGCACCACGCATGCAAATTCTGGTACCGATCCTGCAAAAATGACGGTGCAATCTCATCTCCCTGGGTAAATCCCATCTCCGAGGGCAAACAGACTCAGGAGAGAGAAGGTCAATGTAGACCAATTCAGTTTTAACAGCACTGAACTCCTCTCAAATTATTCCAGGCTCTGGCTCCCAGCACAGCAGCTCTGAAGGCTGCAAGCCCCCAGGTGAGCCAAACTCAGCAGCTTGCAGGTGCACTGTGCAGCTGGCTTAGCTCTTGGCCTAAAGCCAGACAGTTGCCACAGAGGATGACAAAGAGGAGGAGAAGCTCCCAAGGAAAGCTGATCTTTGAAAATCCCTCTCCAGAGAAGCGGCGAGCGATGGAAAAGCCACACTGCGGGCTGGCCCTTGGTCACAGGGGGAGTGAGTGCAAAGCAATCCATCCACCAGCACATCCCTGCCAGCCGGGCTGTTTCTACGAGACACAGCAGATGCCACCTACGCTGGTGAGGGCTCAGCTCCCCGCGTGCGGCCCCGGGAGGCTTTGCCCACACAGCCCTTGTGCCCAGGCAGTAGCAGATATTTCACTGCTGCTGGTTCAGCACAGCTCTGAACAGCTGGCACTCAGGGAGAGAACAAATTCATGAAGGGTGTTTGGCAGACTCCAAACGAGCGCTACAGCAAGGCAGGGAGCGGATCAGAGCCAATCCTGGGGACTAAAGTGTGTGTTTGAGGAATCTAACGGAAGGGTATCAGCATCAATACAGCCTGAGAATCTATGGGTGTAAATCTGAACTCAGGCACCTTGCAAACTGCAGTGACAAAGGAGCCTTTACTCCAGCAGAGAGAGTGAAAACGCCGCCTGTGAAGTCACAGAACGTCTTTGATGCAGCTTCTCTCTGAGCTGAGGAAAGTCTGAGAGACTCCATGTCCAGAGGGACATTTTGCAGCTGAATAGGAGCAGCAGAGGAGGTGGCAGAGAGGCGGCTGGCAGCCCTGCTATTACAATGGTAATTGCCTCTGACTTGCCAGCATTAGAGACCAAAAATTCGTTGTCACCCTTTGTCTTTTATAGGAAGACCTTCAGCACGGACTTGCTGTTTTTTAAAGAGTTTTAAACGCACCATTAAAGGTTTTAGAGTGCAACCTTCAATTTCTCAGCGCTGTATTTCCTGTTTTGGATCGAGGCGTTGCTAAGTGTCCTCCTTTGAGAGGCAGGTACCCTCTAAGGGGAATGGCACCTATATAATGTGGTGAGTTTCCACAAGTGACCCAACTTTTGGGGAAAATCTAAATAGTGACAACTACGAGCACAATGTAGTAATATTACAAACAGGCAAGAGGTTTTCCCTTCCCAATTTTAACCAGGGCCCCTTGCCCTGTCATTAAATGAGTGGATTTTGTTCCACACTTCCAGCAAGGTCCACTAAAGGATTTTCGAAGCAGAGCAGCAGTTCCTCACCAGCACAGTCTACAACATAATGAAGAAAGGATTTGTGTTACCTGTCCAAGGTCCAGGGTGACATTGACCTGGTTGAACTCCAGCCCCCGGGAAAGAGGGGGGCTCTGCCACCAGCGCTCTGTCCCGTCAATGGCATTTGTGATGGGGTGGGCCTTGTTGCTGTTTGCAGAGGAACAGATGTCGCAGTACTGGCCCTGGTGGAAAGTATAAAAACAACATTTAACTCTGGCCAGAAAAATATGGTACAAAGCAGACAGGTATCACAGCAATTCAGAAAATACAGGGTATAAGCCTGTTAATGCAAATCAAGACACAGAAATTTTTGTTTGCACCAATTTAAACTGAGGATGCAAAAAGGTACATGAAAGGCTCAAAACCCCCACAACCACCCAGTGTAAAATTTGGACTGCTCGAAGCAGCATCCCTGCTGAATTTCAGATATGCAGTGAGCATTGGCGAAGGATCCCAGACTCAAAGGACTGGTTATCAGAAGTAGAGGAAGGAGTATGTGAGGGAGAAGCTGCACTGCACTGGAGAGCGGTGGCTCAAACTCCATGGCCAGCAGCTCCTCTGCTGAGGCTGCCACTCACACCCACCCCTGCCGAGCCCAGAGATCCTGACCTGAACCATTCACGCATTTCTAAGGGCTCAGACTGGCAGTTCCTCTGCCCAGCTCCCTGCAATCTGTTTCTCGTCCATCTATTTATTTCACAGTATAGTTCTTTCAGCTACGTTTTCAAGCTTAGTCTCGCAGCCAAGTTCCTTTTGCTGATGATGCTGCAGTGCAAGGCCAGAAAGGGACAGCCCCAGCTGTCAGCTGGCCAGGGACTGCCATCACTTCTCTGCCTTGCTTTTGTGGCCCGGGTGGCTTTGTCAGCTCCATGGACACGGTGCCAGAGAAAACAAGCCCGCAACTTTAACAGCACCTCCTGAGCAGGATCAGACAAAGCCCTGAGCTGTTAGGGGCAATTCTTTCTCTCTCATTATTGGACAAATGAATCTGACCCACGCTCAAAGAAACCTGCGAAGAGCCCTGAAAACTGGCAAATTGTTTTGTGTAGCCACTGTTGTGTCCCTTGAATTGCTGCTGCAAACAGCCTGGAAGGGAGCTGTGTTACAGGCAGTTTTCCTTTTAAAGGCGCAGTTATCCCCAGGCAGGAATGCTGCCCTTGCCTGTCCCAGCTGCAGCCAGCGTTAATATTACACCAGGTACAAGATCTCAAGACAGGCAATCCCCTTCCTACCCCTACACGGGCTGAGGCAAGGCAGAGCGTGGGATTTTCCAGATGCTCCAAACTCTGGAGGAATCTCAGTGCAAGGGAAACAGATTTCACAGCATTATTCCCCACTGCCATCTGCTTTGTTACTTGCAGGCAATTATGCAACACAAATTGTCCTGAACAAGAACACTTTTAAATTAATTCCTCTAGAGATGGGAAAATAGAGACAGGCAAGCACAAAGCCAAAGAAAAGGGGAGCTGAAACCATCCAGGTAACCCTGACACTCATGCAGGGAGCACTCAGGGTACAGAGAGGGTCACAAGGCTGGTTTGAACATGCTTTGTGTCAGGAGGGAGAGCAGACCAGATAAAACTGACCCAACTCTTCAGCTCAAACCTTTAATTGGAACCGGTGCAACAGGTTGTGTGGAAATTTCTGCAGCACAACACACAACACTGAGGTGGGGGGGGGGGGGGGGAGGGGGGCAAATTTAAAAAACAGGGATAAATAACAAAAAAATAAAAGGGTTTTCATACTTTAAATTCTTGCTACAGATGTAAAAACCATTTTGAACCCAAAGCTCACATTGATGGGAGACAGTCAACTCAAGCCGAATAAGAGGGGAGTAAAAATTAGGATCAGCTGCTCCACATTTATAATGCTGCTGTTGTGCCTTCCTGGGCATCCTGCTGGGCTGGAAACACGTAAACAGCTGAACCAGGTTTGCTGTTCAAAGTGTGATTAGCCTCTCTGATGCACCAGTCGCTCACTAGTTGTTTCAATAGAGCCAGACCTAAACCTGACCAGAATCATTTCCAGCTATTTGTGTTTTAGAGCAACTCGGGCTCCTGCACATTGTGTCACGTTCTCTACAGGGAAGTTCTGACATCAGCAAGAGGATTTTAATTAAAAAGCAATTGTGAGCTGCAGGCTTAGCAGAGACCGCAGGTTGCCAGAGCAGGAGAGGCATGGACACTACAAAGGTATGGCCAAAGAAAGAACTTCAGCAATTCGAGGAGTTGCAGGGCAGCTCAGAGAACATAAAACTGCCACTATCAGAGCAAACTGCAAAGAGGGAGAGATAAGGAGGAGGCTTGATTGAGGGGCGGCTTCCAGAGAGCTGCAAGGCCTGATCCTGCTCAGGTCAGTGGGAACTTTGAAGTCTCCCCTGAGCACAAAGACAAGCCGGGCACCCTGCTGGCACCACTCTCAGGGGCTGCAGGTGGCTTTGTCCCAGTTTACCTGGCCCTGCCAGCTCCCCTCACCTGATTTATCAGAAAGCCACAGGGAGCATGGGGCTGCTGGGGATGAGGTAAAAATGGCAGGAAATTGGGTGTAAAAAGTACTGTTTCAGACAAAGTGCCTGCTTGTAAGCTGCTCCCTGGGCTGTCCCTGCAGATCAGCTGCTCCCACCGAGTTAAGCAGGTGCTGTCTCACCGGGTGTCCTTTCTGTGGCAACAACAACTTGTTCCAAAACGGTGTTTCCAGCCACAGTTAAACCTCTGAAATCCAACACTACCATAGATGTAAACAGAGAAGAGACACGTACAGACAGCTACAGCACCAGTTGTCACCTGGAGCACCGAGAGCCCTGGGCTGGGCCCGATTCCCTCTGGCACACAGAGCCACACACCGGAGCCGTGGCAGGGGATAGAGAGGTGCCAGGACAAATGGTCACCAACACTGCAGCGTATCAAAAGAGAATGTCACTTAATTCTGAGACACTGAGGAATGAAACAGATTTCATCTGTTACCAGTACCTGAAAGAGGGAGAGCACCAGAGCTCTGGTCAGTGCCCACGCTCCTCAGGCAAGGACAGCTCAGGGCTGCAATTCAGCGTGCAAAATGCTCTGAACACATGGCTGGGGTGAAGACAGCCTTCAGAGGAAGGCACAAGCAGCACTGACTTGAAATCGGTCAAATTTGTTGTATGTTCTGAAATCCCGAGGTCTATAATTGCTTCAATTAATGCCAGTAACCTGCCTCGCTGTTACACTCCTAATCTGAAATAATCATCTACCACCCTGCCCCACCCCAGGAGCAGTGCACAATCCCTGCTGGTTTTGGAACAGCCCCCAGGCACACGGGTGGGATGGGGAACATGAGCACACGGCTGTGCCTTTGCAGACTTGTCTGTCTTGGAAGACAGACAGTTAAAAGCATCTCCGGTAAAGCTTAATCAAAAAAAGAAACCTGTGATCTCTCTTTTGCCTCATCCTCAAGACATTATCCTTAAGGCAGGGCTGCCCATGCTGAGGAGTGAGTTTGACAAGGGAAGCAAAACCTCCATGGCATGTCCCTTTCAGCACACCTCAGCATCGCTGTGCCTCACATCCTTCCAGACTGAAAAGCCCACCCCCCAGTTGGAAACGCGGTCTTCTGCCAAAAAGCCCTGAATAAAGGAAAGGAAACTCCTTGAAAAGGTTTACGGCCTTCCCACAAGCTGTGCCAAAACCACTGCAAGTGTCTTTAGGGCAGCATTACTTCAGAAAACTTAATGATTATTGACATTTTAAGACCATCATGTTTAAAAGTCAGAGAACTCCCTTTTCTGAAGTTTTCTACAATGTCAAATTAAACCAGCAGAAAACAGAGAATTGACTGGACTAATTTATTAGATGATTGTATTAAAGTTTATCCTAGGTCTTTAATCAGGCAAGAGCACCACATGCTCTGGTGGCCCTTTGCCACCAGAGCATGTGGACGTCTCTTGGAGGGTCCCAAGTGGCGTTTCTTCAGTATTCCTGATGAAAACTCCTTATGCCACAGCCACAGCACACGTGAGCAGCACCGCGCAGGTGAATGGAGAAGGGAAGGGACTTGGCTGGTGGGACATGCAGGCACCGAGGACATGCATGTGCAGCTCATTATTGTTGTTTCAGTCCGCTCAAATTGAACACTTCCCTCCCACCTCCCTCCTTGCTTTAGTCACCGGGTGGTGCCAAGACCCCTAAAGGGGATGAATTGGGAACTCTGACCTCTGCTCTGATGCCTCCTGTTTCCTCCCCTCCCTTTTAGGTGCTGCCTGTGGTCATGGAAAGGAGCCACTACAAAAGGATTTTTCTAAAGCTTTCAGACTGAGCAAAGCCCGCTGGCCTGGGAAGTGGTGCTCAGATCAAAGCCCCCCTGTGCCAGAGCTGCACAGGGGACAGGAGGGGGTCATTGCAGAATTCCACAGCTCAGGAGCTGTGTTTGGCAGTGGGGGGATGCTGGGGCTGCCCCCAGAGCTGGAGCTGGTACAGCCTGAAGGGCTTCTTTCAGTCACCAGCATCCTCAGTGCTGCGTGTCCTGCTGAGCTAGCAGGGTGGCCAGAGCACAGATGGACGCATGTGGAGTGATAAATGCATACCCACATTTGCCAGCTTTTCCAAGCAGCCTTATCCTCCCAGTTTCTCTTGGCACATCATTCATGTATTTTTCTGTAGGCGGACAGAGTAGCAGTTACTTCTTCACCTTTCGTAACTCCTTTGCCTCACTGGAGGCACAATTACTACACATCGAGCTCCCTGTAAGCCTCCTGCTACTGGGACTTAAAGCTTCTTCGAGTTACACTGTTTTACAGTGCAGCGAAGTGAAACATCGCTTTAAAAGGTGGCAAAACTCGGAGGAGGATACGTCAGGTTTTTGCCATCCAGTGACATCTTCAACCATTTATACTACACAGACAGCAAAATTCCGTGTCATAACCGCACAATAGCCGGAAAATTCCTAGTGCTGCACTAACTCAGGAGAATGTGGCCAGAATGAGAAAAACGCTTCAGAGACGATCTTGTAACAAAGCCGCCCCCACCAAAAGGCTGAGAAAAGCTCGGTTTGAGAAAGTGACAGTTTTCCTTTGCTCATCCATACTGTTACATACAACAGGAACAACCTCACTGCTCCGCTGCAACAGGTGACTGGCACCACGACCCTCACAAGCAGCACGCAGAAAACACTGAGCAGCAGCTGCTGGCTCCGTGGCCGGCTTTAGGCTGCAGAAGCATTTCAGATCAGAGCTGCTCTTCCCAGCTTGGGCTGCCCTCAGGAAGGACACTGGGTCCGGAGTTGCTGCAACTAAACCCGGTGTTTTACAAGCCCGTTTACAACTCCTCTTTCCTCCCTTCAAGGGAGCCATAGCTGTGAGTCTGCACTGCAGCTTTTACCGTCCACATTCCTGGCTGCAAGCTCCCTCTGGACAGCTTAAAATGAGACCCCTGAGATAAGTCACCTGACATTCGCTTGTAAAATCCACCCTCGTAACTCTCCCCTCTGCTCATCCCAATGCCCCACCGAACACAAGGGGAGCGGTGGGGTTAAAACACATCGAGGTAAATATTATCACGTTCAAGACACATCAAGGTGAACATTATCACATTTATCATAACGATTCCCTGACTAGCAAAGGGAATTTGGGTGCTGGTTCGCCCGGGATTTTAAAAACACAAAGAACCCACAACTTTAAAAATAATGCCCCGGGAACTCAGCGAGCCGCGTTTCATGCGAGCAACTCCTGGCACGGCTGGGAGAGAGACCGAGCACGTGCGTCCCACGGCCCCGCTGCTCCGGGGCGGACCTGGGCAGGGGGATGCCCTGGGACCTCCCCTCCCCGAGCCCCCGCACTGACCCACCCGCGGTGCTAGCCCAGCTCTGCCCGAGGCAGCGGGTGATGCGTGGGAAAACAAGCGCGGAGCGGGGCCCTGCCCGCCCGGCCCCGAGCCCCGGGGGCGCACAAAAGGGGCTCGGAGCCGAGCGCACCCCCGGCCGCGCCACCCCGGCGAGGCTCCGCCAGCCGCCCGTGCGTGCG
>VYZQ01044144.1:0-25483 GCA_013400655.1 Mystacornis crossleyi
CTGCCCTGCTTCGCCGCTTCCCCCAAGGCGGCTCGTCGCCTGGACGGCCTACTGCTCCGCTGTATCCCTGGTGGGGTGGACGCTGCCTGCAGCCGGCCCACGGCAACCAGCCCGAAGCCGTCGTTCGCCGGTGCCAGGGACGCGCTGCCGCCGCTTAGACGTCGCGCTCGGCCGCTCACAGGAGCCGGGCGGGCTCGCCGCGCCCCAACCCCGGCAGCCTGCAGCTGCTCCAGGCGTGCGCACGTGGCCGCGGCCCCGTTCTCTGCCGACGGAGGGGGCGTGCAGCCTGCTGCTGTTTGGAAGTCGCACCCAGCCCGCCGCGGGAACCACACAGACTCTTCACAGCTTGCAGCACATACGCTCCATCACAGAGCGCCCGGGGTTCTTGTGGTAACGATCTGTCCCTGTCGTCTGTTTGTCTCTCTTTTCCCCTCTCTGCTCTCTATATTATCACCGTTCGGTAGGAACACTTAACTCTTCTTTATCAATAAACAGTTCTCAGATACAATTTTGCCGTGTTTGCGGGTTTTTTTCATCTGAGAAATCTATCAAAAAGAATCCTCCCCGGCTCCCCTTTTTACAGTGGGACGGGACAATGCCACCGATGTATGTGAAGCCCAGGAAGCACATCTGAGAGAGGGGCACAACTACAGAAAACGTTTCAGAATTGTCCTTGTTGGTTCCTGCCTGACAGATAACCACAAGACTGACATTGTTCGCTTTCTGAGGCCAAAACAGCTCCTGACAATTAAATACACACAATGTATTTAATTGTGTACAGTTAAATGTCTCTGTCCTTTGTTCTCAGCCGAACAGGATTTTAGGGCAGCACCAGGACACCAAGGAAGAAATCATGCAAACCATCTGCTCCTATCTCTTCCTGGGAAAAGGGTTCCTTCCTGTCATTTGTCTGTCTCATTCTTCGTTTTCCTTCTTTCCCTTCCCCATTAGTGCAGTTACAAGAAGAAAGCTGTAACCATGATAATGCTGCACCTCAGGAAAATGGGAAACAGCACAAGATTACTTTTATTATACCTTGAAGTGTCCAACACTTAGGGGCTGCAATGCTTATAAATAACGCTTCAAGCAATTCTACTAGAGGTCCTTAGCTTGCTATGACGTAATTGCAGTCTTCAAGGTGCACTACTTAGCCTGCAACCATTCCAGAGAATTGCTAAAAATTAAAATAGAGAAATAATTTAAAAGTTCACCAGCTCACATAAAGGTTCTTAGTTTAAAAAATAGCACTAAGTGCTATTTTCTGCTTTCATTTGGGTATTCCTCAGAAAAAGAATCACCACCTGGCTGAGATCCTATTTACCTGTGTAAAAAAAAAGGAACAAACTTAAATTTCCACCAAATAGTTTCTGAAAAAATACATTTTACAGAGACATCCAACCTACTGTTAATTGCTGAGGATTTACTAAGAAGCTCCAACAAGTATCTGAAATTCCACGTTCTTGATCATATTTTTCAAAATACACAGCCCACAATCAAAACCTTGAAATCAAAATCCAGTTAATTCCGAGGTTTTCCTTTTCGTACATCATCACCTTTTTCCTTATAAGGTGATAAAACCTGAATATTGCATTTAATCCCATAATGTCTAATAACTGACTTATTTAGATGTTTCTTAACTGTGAAGAGCAAGAAAGCTTCTTGAGAAGAAAGAACAAAAGCAACAAGCAGCAAATAAAAGTGATCAGCCACATGACTGTCTGGAAATGTTAATCCATCCTTCTGTTTCTGAAACCAGATGACAATCACCTGTTGTTAGGCCTAGGAACTGTGAAATTTTAAAAAGCATAATTCATTATTTCTTCTTAGTAATACCTACCCAGAACTCTTCCAATTTTCTTCTGTGCCCCACAATTCAATAATGCCCCAGTTTGTCTGATTCATTTTTTGTCTGTGGATTTTAGTAGAAACTAATTGAGCTTGAGAAGGGTCAGAAGGGCTGCCCACTCCCAGCTGCAAGTAGGACCAGCCCCTGCATTTATCTGGGTTTGGTTTTGGGTTGGGCTTTTACTTCTTGAGGATCCTTTTGCCTTTGGCTCCAGTCAGCAGATCCCACCAGCACCCAGAGACAAGGCTTTCCCCACCACCCCCTGAACCAGGCTCGCAATAGGCCTTACTCATCCCAGGCTACTTTAAATACCAGTGTACTCATTTTTTCCTGTCTTCAGGAATGTTCTTCCTATGAAGTAAAACTGAGAGATCTATTTTTACTAAATCTGTAACTGTTTTTCCCTTCTGGTTCCACACTCCAGGGCTGGACTTTGCCAGTGCTCCCTTGCTGGGTGGGGTCTCCCTCCACAGGCTCTTGCTGAGCTTTCCCAGGTCACATAGCACTTGTCTCCCTTGTCCCACAATTGTTTCCTTGCCATCCATTTCTTTTATCCTGTGTACATGAAGCCAGGTGTCATTTAAATAGACCACATCAACCATCAACATGATTTCTTATTATTCATCCAGCAGGATAAAATCGTCATACCTCATGCTGGTATCTAAATATTTCCTTCAGATAATGACTGAATAGTCCTTGAAATTGTACCCATTATGCTTCCGACCCCCATTTGCCACCTGCAGTCATCATCTTTGTCCATCTGCACTCATCATGGCTGTTCATCTTCGTCAAATTTACAGCAAACAGTCTTGGAAGGAACAATGCACCAAGCACAATTGTAAAGATGAGAAGCCAAACGGGGCGTTGGGGTGTCTCTAACAAAAGCCAGGTGTAGAAGTTATTAATTAACTGCAGAGATACGGCACAAATTACTCAAAGTACAATTTAAGTAATTGGCACAATGCATTTGCTTGATGCAGCTGAGCATTATGTGCTCCTACCTTTTCACTAAAGCAGTATAAAATGTACAATTATTTAGGAAAGCATCTTCAGTAAATTCTACCACATCATGAGAAGCAAGCCTTAACCGAATTATTTAGAATAAAATATTCATATTTCAGATGATACAGGCAGTAAATTTTGACAGCATCCAGTCTCAGGGACTGCAGTATCTGTACTCAAGGCCCCAGAGTAGTTGTGTTGTTTCTTTTTTAAAGCAGTGCTTAAAAAGAAGAGCATTAATTTGATCAGATGAAACTTAATGAAGGTGATTTAGCCTATAAAGTTAATCATCACTTTGGTGTCACTTTCACAGGATTTGGAGACTTTCCATTCTAAGACAGGAATGCAAACTTCACAGAAAAGGACACATCCATGTTTCTCCACTATCAGTTCTACAGATAAAGAAGAAGATGCAGTGTCTCATTCACAGGTACACTGCTTTTCCCAATTGCTTTATGATAAATACAATCTTCCTCTTCTTGGACTTACTTGTAGATAAGCCTCTATTCCGCACACCTATCTGTGTGCTCTCCAGGCTCCCCAGTGTGTATTTCTGCGCTTTCTAGAGCATCTTAAAGGAAGGAAGGTCTATTAAACCCTCATCTGCTGGGCCAGGCTTTCCCCTGCACTCTCAGAGCCTGATCCAATGTCCACATTAAATCAACATGAGTGTTTCCAGTAAATGCAATATGCATTCAGTCACGTCCCTGATTACTCACCTCTGTCCCCCATTATTCAGCCTGCAGAGGATGCAAGTGTTATGAAGGCCACACACACAACTGCAATAAGGACAAATTATTTTCCCCATTTTAAATTATCTTCCTGAAGTAAATGCAGCCTGGGGCTGTAGGAGCCAAAAGGACTGTCCAGAGATTTCCATGCTATTTCACTTTCTTTCTAGCAACCAAAATCACCAGAGAGATCATGAGTGCTGAAACTACAATTGGAGTAGCTACATATTTTAAAACTGTTTTCTGCATCATGTCCAAAAGTAATTCTTTTTTTCATTACATTCATATTGGTAATAATAAAGAAAAGATAAGGTCTGGTGCCAAGGTAGATTATCCTGTTTCTGTTGGAGAGAAATTTGGCTTTGTGAATCCAGGTATTTGGTATCACACACATATGTGTTCACAGTATTCTCCTCCGGACAAATAGGCCAGCATGAGGGGGTACCAAACACAGTATTATGATTGATTAGTTAGCAATGAACAGTAACTCTTTAGGATTACACTGTAGTCACTGTATTCAGAATATACAAGGCAATTCCTGCAAAGTGTTTGAACCCACAATACCACACTTAGATAGGAAACTCAGTTCCATGTTTGAGCTTTCTCATGTTTCCTCTTCTTCTCTGTGACATGTTTTCCACTGCTCTACTACCCAGTAAAATTAACCTGAACAAGAACATAGAGGCACTTTCATCTACCAGGTCCAGTTCAAAGTTGTCAGACCTCAACTTTGAATTCTTTGCTTTTGCTCATTCACATTCTATCAATTGCCAGCAAGTAAACGTGGGGGTTTGTATATCAGATGGCTTTTACTTGTGAAATATGTAACATTTTGATAAATACTATAATTTTAAGTTTTTTAAAGCCTGCTTTATACTGTTAATGAGGTCATACAATAAAGAAATGGCAATTACAATGAATTTCTTTAAAGCTACTTTGTTTGAAAAATAAAATGCCTGCACAAATTTGCCAGTTAAAAATCAAAATTGTCATATACTACATCTAAACCTTTAGTACAAATAGAATTTCTGACAGATTTATGTTCAGGATAAAAAATGTTGCCTGTCAAAAACAGCCATAAAAAATTAAATACCTGCTTAATGTGACGCTTCAAGTACTGCAAATGTAACATTCATTATCATAAATACAGTAGTATGATCTAATTATGTATTCTGTACTAAGTTTGTCAGATAACACAACTTGAAAATGGCACAACTAAATCAAATATGTTCTACTTACCTATTGAGTGTTAGTGAAATTGCACATAAAAAGGCTTCTTTACAGTCAATTTTAAGATGCTGCAGCTTTGCAATGGGTTTTATTTTATTTTAGGATTTTATCATCAGTTTACCAACTGATTTTAGAGCTTTTTCCAGCATGAGAGTATCTTTATATCCAAACACAAATAAATGAGTTGTTGTATGAATCATCAATCTTATTAATATTTATCTTCATCTCACAGACACTGACCAAGTGTGCCCATCTTTTTCTACTGTCCTGTAATTCACAATTTAGGCAAAGGCAAGGTAAGTCTTTACAAAAACCATATAACTGAAATAGAAAAGCAAGGCAAGAATCTGAAGGCCAGTTTGCTTGGGTTTGTCCTGGTTTGGGCTGGGATAATTTGCTTCCCAATAGCTAGCACAGTGCCATGTTACCCCACCAGTGAGCAGGCTGGGGGTACACAAGGGGCTGGGAGGAATCATGGCCTGGACAGCTGACCCCAACTGACCCCAGGCATCATGGGGGGTCGTCCAGACCACATGGCATCATGGTCAGTAAATAAACTAGGGAGAAAGGGGCCAGGGGGACACTGCTCAGAAATGGGCTGGGCATCATTCAGCACAAGGGGAGCAATTGCATTGTGCATCGCTTGCTTTCTATAATCTGTTAATTTTTATTAATAATGATTATTATTATACTTTCTACTTCTGTCCCATTAAACTGTCTTTACCTCGAGCCACAAATTTTACAGTTTTTGACCCAGTTCTCTCCCCTATCCTCTTGGTGTGGGTGGGGAGCAAGCATACAACTCTGTGGTGTTGAGCTTCCTGCCAGTTTAAACCACCATAGCTTCCAACATCAGCATGATTGACTTCAGGGGCAAAAAAGTGGTTTGTACCATAACTCTTAGACTAAATAAAAAATACCCTGTCCTCTTAAACTAAAATCAGAGGTAAGAAACTGTAAGAAATACAACTTTTCTCATGAACTAGAGAGGCAGAACCAGGGCAAAATTAAAGTAACTAACCTTTCAAATAACTTTTCTTCAGCATTATGTGAGTTCTGCTTCAATCTAGTCCCTAATATGGATCCTTAGGATGTCAAATAGGTCTGATTTTTGCTTTCTACTCAAACTCTTATGCCCTTGACTGTTTCTCTCAGTAGCAGTGGAAAAGCACAACTTCTGCTGTCTCACCCTTCAGCTGGAGTAATTTTCTCTGGAATGATCCCTCCCCTGCCTCTCTCCAGTATGGATTTGCCCTCACAGCCTTGTGACACAATGCTTGTTCACCACGTGCATTTTTAACTGTTCTTCAGAAATCAAGAGCTACACCTGCTGTCTGGGATGGTCTGAATTTTCTACTACTTCCACTTCTCCCTCCCTGCAAAGTAAGGTTTTGATCATTACCTTGTTCTGGCTCCCAGCATCTTTCATGTCAGTCTGAACATATTCTCACAGTGCCTCTTTATACATGTTATGATGTCTGACTGGAGCATCTCAATAGGGCTGGAAAAACTGTGCTAACACAAGGAAATAGCCTAATTATGATCATCATAATTTCCATTCCTGCTACTTGCAAAACTGATTCTGGGGTGGCAGTCCCATTCTGTTTGACACATATACACAAAATATTCAGCCAAAAGACCATCTCTGTTAAAGAGGCTGTAAAAACGGGTTCTGAAAAATCACTCTAGATTCTTCTTGATTTAAAGGAAGACATCTGTATTCAGGATTTTTCTTGACTTTTTTAAACTTCTAAAAGCAAATTTGTGTACATTTCATGAAAAACACGGCAAACAGTGATCCTCCTGCATAAAAAAAGGTAACATAAGGCTATAAAGGTGCACAGAAGAAAATGAAGGAAACTGAGCATACACACACATTTAAAAGTTATTCACGTAAAAGCTAATATTTACTTCCAGATCTCAATTTCAGTATGACCATAATAAAACAAACCTAGGTATAGATATCTATGCGACACAGGCCACAAGAGTCTGCGAATACCTACTGCCCACAAAGCACAGCAATAAAACTCTTCCAGTCAAAGGAAATGCTGGGCTTAAACATCTTCAGGAAACAAGCGCCCAAATTTCATCTTAGTAATACAAAACAAGGGACTAAATTATTTTTTCCTCAACATTCACCCTGCCATGATACTGTTCAAAAGAGTGAAGAATTAAAAAAAAAAACTTCAAAAGTATTGGAAAACCAGAAACTCTCTTCATAATGTTGCAGCTAAATTATGAATTAAAATCATTCCATTATTATGCCACACAACTGGGGCCTACTGGTGAAATATTAGCACACTACGAATTGGAGTTGTACTAATACAGTTCTTGATTTCTAATAAAATTTTTAAAATTTTCCCCATGGTGATTATGGTAAGAATAATAATAATAATGTGCAATAACAGTAATTAATCTAATTAGTTCATTAAGGTGATGATGGCTATTAACACTATAGGGTCATAAATTAAGACATGACCTTCTCTAAACATTAATAGAGATGAAATACGTTTTCCTGTGCACAATGAACAAGGCACCAGCTGCTTCTTTGGTGAAAAAAATAACGAGATGATTATCTAAAGATGCAAATGGAGTTTCTTTCACTACCCACTGTGAAGGTTGAATATCAATGACACAAAAATAATTTTTCTTCAGATGGAAGAGAAACAGTCACAGCCCACTGCAGAGGAGGTAGAGCTTTTCATTTCCCAGTTCAAGGCCTATGACCTGGCAGCACTTCCCCTGCCCTGTTCCTCCTTTGTCCTCTTCCTCATAAGAAACTTCCATGTGAAATGCTATATTGATCACTAAACTTTTAACAGTATGTTTGCTTGCTCTCTATGATACACTTATGGTGTTTCATTCATGAGCTTTTGGGTATTCATTTGTATGCAACTCTACCTATGTGAAACATCATATATGATAATAAATACATGTCTTGGTATGTGGAGGTGAAAACCTTGTACAAAGTTGCAGAAACATACGATAAATCAATTTTTATGTCATTTTTATTGCCTCACTGGCCAGATAATTCTGTGTCCCCTGGAGCTTTAACATTCCAATCCAGTGAACAGATTACAGCATCCATCATTACATCATCCATTTTGCTTGAAATCCACATGCCAAGTAAATATTTCTTCTATCTGCCTCTAATGTGAAATGTCACCTCTTTTCTACAAGCACTGGTATGATTCAGTCTTGAAAGAGCTCCAGGTTTCCCTTCTGTAAAAGCTTTTGGGTCTAACCAGGCCAAGGAAAATGATGCCATCAACACAGGACATTCCAGCGCCCAGCTCACATCTGCTCCAAGCCTTTTGAAGAACACAAATCATTTTCCTTGAAAACAGGGAATTCACATGCAAAATACTTTGTCAGAAATACATATGACTGCAATCTATCCTTCCCTAGGTTTCCAAGGAAAATGTACTAGTGGAAAATGCCACTATGTGAAGCTCTCCATGGAGGTCAGCCTTGTGTACCCTAAATATTGCCTCCCTCTTCACAGCCCAGAGCCAGCTGGAAAATGACATCCTAGAGGGAACAGCAAGACAGAGAGAAGAGCAAAGTGGAACCTGTAGACAGATTTTGCCAAATGACAGAATTTTCCAGGAATCACAGACAGAAGAAAGTTCACAAAAAAAAACCAGTCCTCTATGTCTTCTGGCTTAGCAGAGCTGTGGTTGACCTCAAGCAGAGTGACCATTTAGCCTGTTTACACAAGTTATTTAACACTGTCACAGTGGGTTTGATTCTTTCATAAACAAGTATTCTATTCAGAAAATATGTTTACTGTATCATGACTTGCATCCTTCACATATTTCTACTGGTAAGCTTCAAAAATGGGTGTTCTATTCATAGACAGAGAAAGGCCATCTGCCCAACTGCCTCCCAAAGCAGCCCTTCTGTAACATGGCTACTCCTTCACCAGCCTCCCAGATAGGTGCTTTGGGATGATAAAATTTTAAATTCACTTATTTTTTAATTTCCTACCCTAACAATTGAGGTTAATGTCAGTTGATACAGACATAAGTGAACCAGAAATGTGACCAAACTCTAGTTAATCTCCCTATCCAAAATATAACATGATAAAAAGAAATCATCTAAAAAACTTGTAAGGAATTACAAAAAAAATTGCTCTTCAGCTGGGAAATGGCATCTGATTTTGCTTTCAAATATAAACCCAGAGAAGTCGCAAAACAGGTAACTCTCAAAGTATGATAATTAGTAAGAATTCATGGATGTCGTCTAGGCATGGATTTATTTTTTTTTAATGTTCAACTTCAGTGGCAGTCTTCAGTTAGAAAAAAATTGTTATTTTCTATGCATTTTTAAAGGAAATAATGAATAATTCAATTTTAAGGAAGGAAGCATAGGAACAATTGACTCAATCTTTCCTTTTCACTGTATTATTTATGCTGGCTTTTATTTTCATAAGACATAAACCTCTCTTTAAAGAACTAATACTTCTAGAAAAATAGTTTCTAATTACAAAATCTCAAATCATTTTCGTAGGACTGAGTCTCATTTTTTGAGATAAGTCTGATTAAAAAATAGGAAAAGACAAAAAAGCCTAACATTTGAATAACATTCAATAGCAATTTTGGCCAAAGAGTTACAGACTATTAGCCTTTATCTTCCTATCAACTGTTCTATTTACAGGAAGAAAAATGCTGTGGAAAACAGGGAAATGCTGTGGTCTGTGGAAAACAGGGAAAAACCCCAACCTCTGAAAAAACATAGAACTTTTAAGTATTCTGCTCTATGCCATCATTTTCCTTGGCCTTACCCTGCTCAGAGCCTGGGTGCTATTAGAAAGGTGAACAGAGACAGAGGCAAATGATTTCTTCTACAATTCATGATTGCTTTTCACTCTGCTTTATATTGTTCTTAATATGAGAACTAGAGTTCATGCTCCATATATAGTATACTACAGTTCTTCCTCGTAAATAAACACAATAGCTATGAGAGATAAAAAAATCTCCCCTTCTCTCCAAAATATAAACAAATTGGTTTAGGTCTAAAGATCTTGTTTCCAAAATATGGCTTTGGTATTCATTCCTTTAATTTTCCTTCCTTTTTTAGTCTTCTTTTTTGGTGCTATGGTTCATGTTTTCAACTTTTCTGGGACAATGAGAAGCAAAAATAAATAAAGCACTTTAAAAAATGAAAGCTGGCTCTTGCAAAATACTACCAGCCTGACAGCTGGAGCTTTATAAATAATATCAAATACTGCAAGGAAATAAAAACTGAGAAAATAATTCTTAGAGAACATTAAAGACAAACTGCCTTAGAGGAGAAAAATTTTGTCAGCAAAACCCAGAAGTTGACGAGGATCAACCAGCCTCTTCCTCTTGTCTCACATCCTGTACTTGTAATTTCACGGTTATTCCTGAGATTTGCAGGCTGGTCAGCACTACTTGCAAGCATACAAGAAAAATTACAGAACCTTGTTCAAGATCCTGTTTTTAACTCTGGTATTTTCTGTCTGCATCTTCAAAAAAATACTAATATCCAGGCTAGACACTGATGAGGTCTAAAAATCTTACCAAAAAATACCTGTGTTCACTTGGAGAACTTTTACCTCCCTGACACTGGATACGCAGATATCTCATGCTGGAAAAAATAAGCTCACTGAAAATTTATGCACAAATAGACTTCACTTACGTCTTTGTTGGTACAGTGCCCTCGCTGATCTTATGAAGACAATGGAACGTTAGAGAAACAAACAGCAAGAACTGCTTATAACACCTTCAACACAATGATTTCTTCCTTAAGGCACACATATCTTAAAAACATTGCTAGCAGGTTTCCCTTTGTTCATCGTGCTCCTGCTTGAGTCCAGATGTTTGCCTTTGCTCCACTACAGTCAGAAAAAATCACGAAAGGTTTCCTGATTTGCTCATGGGCAGAGCTGTGTAAGCACAACTGGTCCAGCCTCTCTGGCTCCATAGGGGAAGGAGAAATAACTGCAGAGCTCCATTTCAATGACTGCCAGTCACAATTCTGCTGCACCTTTGAGTGAGGAGCTGAAACACTCTTGAGCCTGTCTGGATCATCTGCATCACTCCAGATCACTCAGTGCAGGCCCATGCCATCACAACTACACTACATTTCTGCGGGGCAGCTGGACCATCCCTTTTCTATCCCATAAAAAAATACTGCCTTCAGTCAGGACTTTGAAATGAATAAGAAACTGGAACCCCTATGCTAAGAACTTCCAATGAATCAGGATTTTTAAAATGCAGGTGCTCAGCACTTTCTAAGAATCTTGGAAGGATACTCGGGGTAGGTACCCCTGAGCATGAGGCAGTTCAAAGTCAGTGGTCAGATTTTAACACCTGGTCTGTCATTTGGAAAAGTAATGTGGTGAGGAATTGTCACATTCCACTGCTGGAGCTGCAGGGATCCTTGACACACAATTTCAAGGCTGAAGCACAGCCAGCACAGGCACCTTCTGGGCCTCCTGTACCAGCCCCATGTTCCACTGCACTCCCCGACAGCTCAGCCCATCCAGTGTGTTCAAGGAAAGGCTTCATTAGTTTAATTTCAGGGGTGAGCAGGTCATTCTTACAAGTCTATAATTTCCTAGATTTTACTCTCTGTGCTATAGGTACAGTTCTTTGTTGATTCCTGTGAGGCTGAGCACCTGCTCAGACAGAGAAGAACACCTCAGCTAAGGTCTGCTTCTTAAGGCCTAGAGACACTCATGATTAGATTGAGTTCTGATGTTTGGCTGTCAGAATTCATTCTATTAAGGAACACTGAGTATAAATTGCATAGTTGTGTCACTAATGATAATTTTTAAAATGAAACATTTTTGCATATAAAAACAGTAAAAAAAAAAAAAATCTGCATTTTTTCTGGCTTAAAACCAAAACATGATTTCTCTCTCTGGCACTAGAAACAAATAAAACAATTAAAAGGAAAAACAAATTTGCTTCTGGGAAAAATTATTTCTCTTTTTTAATCCAATTCATGAATTTTAATCAGTAAGTGCCTTAATGTGTGAAGGGAAAATGTCAATTTTCAGAGCTCTTCTCCCTAGAAGGATATTACATTATATATTTTCCATTCTGAATGTCCCAGACATATTTTACAAGTGCCTATTGATACTTTAAAGTTAGGATTGAATTCTGCATTTAAATTGCAACCCATCTCCAGTTTCAGGTCATTGAGATACAAAAGGTCGTGATATTTGCCTTTCATTTTTCTGCTCTCAGAATACTAAAACTTGAGACTATAAAGAATGCTGTATGAAATATAATTTCTTGCCAATTGCATGAAGAATATACAGTGATTAAGTAAGTAGTTTGACCTGAGTTGTTTAATCCTATTCACCTAGGATCACCTTCAAAAATTTGGCTTCTCAATGCAAGTATGAATATTTTAAAGAATACAGGAAAAGATTCAAGGTGAAAAAAGGCCACAAAAGATGGGAATCTGCTTCATCTTTGGGTCAAAAACATTGTCTCTGAAAAAAAAAAACCAATAAAAAAAGATATAAATTACTTTTCTTTTACATTCAGCAAAGAATATATTCTTTTCAGTGTGGGACCTGAGAATGTAAAATAGGATAAAAGAGAATGTAGGGTAAGTGGACTCTCGCCTCCCACCCCCAAAAACTTGCAGACAGGTTTTGGAATAAAATTTTCAATCCTAATTCCACACAATCCCTTTTTAATGTCCTACTAGTGAAGAAAGTAGACAAAGTCAGTAGATCTGGCATCTACTTTAAAGCTGCCTAACACCTCCAATATGGATGTGAAGAGGTCACAGTGCAAATGACAGTCAGAGGCAGCATTTCTGCTGAAATTATTAGATTCACCAATTTATAGGAACTGAAACGGACCATTGTCATCATCCAGTCTGACCTCCTGCATATTGACAACCATAGTCTTTTATCAACTTATTCCTGAAGTGAACCTGTAGGATCTATTCCAGCTACCCTGTATCTTTTGAAATATGCCCATTTTGATTTTGGCACATTAAGGAATGGATATTCTGTCTCATTTCTCAGTAAATTTTCAACTGGGCAAATCAGTCTCACTATTAAAATGTAATGCCTCAGTTCTAGGACAACATCAAGTCCCTTATTTTTCATGTACTATCGGTAAACTGTCAAAACTTTGCACATCACTTTTGCCAAGCACATATTTATGCCTCAAAACAAAAGCTGCCTTTTAGCATCCTTTAGGAGGGACTCCTCAAACTCAAAATAGTCCATAAAAGTTACTGTGACAGGAAGTACAAGGATAGTTCCTGCACAATTATTTGCTCAGTAGCCAGGCTCAGGAGAAGAGCTCTCAGGGCCAGCCGCTGTGTGGACACCGTGCCTCCTGTGCTCTTCACCTGCTTTTCCTTTGCTCATGTCAGGCACTCAAGGCACATCTCAGGGCTTCATTATGTGCAGCAATATACAGATACATCCCAAAAATACAGTCTTGTCTCAAAGTAACAGCACTGACTGCTCCCATCAGACCCCCAGTGACCCACACCAGATCTCTGCTGGGAGACATCTCATCCTCCAAACACTGAACACCGAAAGTGTGTCTTTCCTAACACTTCCACACATGTGTACATTTTCAGCATCCACAACCCAGAAAAGCAGCTCAGAGTTGTGGTACTTGTTCCCTTTGCCCCTCCCTTCATCCCTTCAGGTGTGCTGACAGGCCCCATGGCAGTGTCCGGGCTGGTTGAGCTTTCCCTTTTTCCTCTCTTTATCTAGCTCAGAGGTCAGAGAGCAGCCCTACAAGGAAGGGAGGGGAGGCCACTGGCAAGAGGGAAAAAGTAGCACAGGAACACCTGGCCATGCACAGGGGCTCCAACACCTTCCCTCTGGCAGCATCCTGGAGGTGGGTCTCGCCCCAGGTACCCATGGGCACAAAGGAACAGAGACAGGGCTGTGACACTCCCTGTACTCTGCCTTACTCAGGAAGCCAAACTGATACCCAGCCCAGTGTGGGCAATCGCAAAATCATGTCAGAACCCATCAATTCCATTAAGAACCTCCTGATTACCCTTGGAGGAATACATCCAAACTGAACTCCCCAGCCAGTAAGGGCTTTCTATTTACACAGCTGTGGATCTCCAAAGATAACTGATTTTTTTTTTTTAATCTGCTTATTTTGAAGAGTTAAAGTATTCAGCAGGTTGATAAAGCTTTCAGCTGCAACTCTCTTGCTTCCTACTATTAAGCCTAATAGCTCATCAAGATGCAGCTTGCCAAATCTGCTTCTTCTCCTCCCCCATAATTTCCGTTGTCCTTTTCAGCATCCAGGGTTTTAGAGTTTCTGCTTATAGGGTTTAGACGCAAGGCACTCACAAGTCTGCTGATAATGCATCATGTTACTTACTAATTTTTAATCTTGAATCAGTATCTTCTCACTTTTAAGTAGAAGTTGTATCTTTACCAGCTATTTGTTTTGTAAAATTTAAATTTGACTTTGTGCTTTGACTGCTAACCTAATGCCTGCAAACTGATGGAAACCAATTCATTCTCTTTTCATAAACATCATCTACAAATATCTATTTAACTTCCCTGAATATATTATCCAATCATCTTCTGCATTTGTGATCTTACTTTTATGCAGAAGCTGCAATTTATTACCATTAAAATCTTGTTACAGAGGATTATTTTCAATTTGTTGAAATTTAGCTTCTGCGCTAGAAAACAGGGAAGAAAGACGGAAAGCAAGATCATGATAGACTTCTTTTCCAGGATGCTTGTCTGCATTCATGCTAAGGGTATTAAATGGATTTACTTCCTCAAAGAGGAGTTAGAAGGGCATTAGAGAAAAGGAAGAAGATTAGTTTGACACTGAAGGACTGAGAAAGCTTTTTTAATAGTATTTTGAAAAAATGGAAAAATATAGTACCTAGCTTATGCCAAAACTTCCTCCCACTCTTGGCTCCACTGTAGGTTATATAAGAATGCTAGATTTTCAAGTAATTTATTATTGAAAAAGAAGACTATTCATTTGTTTTCTGTTAAAGAGATAAAACACATAAAGAACTCTCCATTCTTTCACTTTGAAGTGTCAGGTGTCACTTCACAGTGCAAAGTTTATTAGCCTTAAAAGTCTTTTTCTTCTTTCGCTTTGTGCTACTGCTCTTTTTATCATGCGTAACATTTATGGAAATTTTAACTAACATTTCAGAGTTCCCTGTTTATACCACAGATGGTGTATTTTTAATTTATATATTTATTTTTATTTACTGTTTTCTCTTTTCTTACTCAGAAATTTAATGAGCTCTCCCACACCTCATACCCAGGGGAAGTAAGAAGACTGAAGAGGGCACATAAAAAGCAGTAGCTGTTTTTATAGCTGTTAAATGTGAAATATGCTATTTATAACAGAGAAATTAAAGCCTGTGGCCACTATAAAAATGTTCAAAGTGAGGAAGAGATGCCTTTAGTTGTGGCATCTTCACAAGTCATCCTACTAAATATAATAGGCGTTCCTGTGGAACAACTGAGTGTAAAAACTGAGTGACTACTACATAATAACACATCATAAAATCAAAAAATGGTTTGGGTTGGAAGAGACATTAAAGGTCATCCAGTTCCACCCCCTGCCATGGCCAGGCACACCTTCCACCAGACCAAATTTCTCCAAGCCCTGTCCAACCTGGCCTTGAACACTTCCAGGAATGGGGCAGCCACAGTTTCTCTGGGCAGCCTGTGCCAGGGCCTCAGCACCCTCTCTGACACCCTTTTGTAGCATTCACCACCTTAACTGGATGTCACAGGTCAGACAGGTATCGTTCCATACACACCTTTGCAGTGTGCTACTGCAATAACGTTGTTTCTGCTTCTGATTGCACAAACGTTGATATCAAATGTTTTGTGGCAGACAATCTGCTGTGCCTCTATTTACACATCAGCTAGGGAAGGATGTCTGCTGTATTACTCAGTTAACTTTTCAGCTATTTTCATTTTCCCCCTATGGCTTCAAAGAAGTCAATAAGCAATTGATAAATCTTCTGTCATCCTGGGCAGTTAATGGGAGTTACACAGCATTGACTGCATCAATTCTCGTGTATGTGAAAAGCAAAAAATTGATTTCACAAATTTACTGGTGCCTATTGATTTAGTGCCTCTTCCCTAGGCTATTCCCATTTAATGCTTTTGTGAGGTCATTGAAAAAAAATTCAAGACTGTCAAATAAAATCTGTTTCTTCAGAGCTTTATCTGTTACATTATTTTGCAAGTATTTTTAGCCTCAGCAATATGTTTTCAGGCTTAGCTTCAGGCTTGTAAGATTTTCATCATATAGAAAGTAAGCATAAACAAACTCACCCAACCAACTATTAAGTGAAGGTGTTTTGAGAGTTCAGGGTCCTTTTAAAAAGTGAAAATTCCACCTATAAAAATCCTTATTGAGACTTCACAGGCTCAAGATGAGTTTACAGACAAATCAAAGTACTTGTGTATCTAACCATCCGTCTAACCATATTTTGCATCCGCATGCATCTGATTGGCAGCAGAATACCATGAACATTTATAAAAATTGTTAGTCCAAGCAGACAGATTTGTTCCTAGGACTGAACTTCTAGCAGAGGATCACAGACACAAATGTAGCAAAAGTAAACTGATTGTATCAAAAAATAACAGCTTTTTGGGAAATTTGTCCTCATGCACCTGTAGCTCACAGCTCACCACCCACATTTGAGAAGACACTATAGGCAGAACAGCAAGGAAAAATTACGTTTCTATTTTGGGTTTTTTTGGATATTAACTAATTTTTTTGTTAAAAATAACTATGAATGGGAAGTCATTTGGTTCTGCATCCTCTTTGGTCTCATCCTCTTTCAAGCCTTACAGTCAGCAGTGCAGGTTTGATTTCACTGTCAGCACAGTGATACTCTGAACCCTTTTGTTTCTTTCCTGTAGAGGCTCTTTCCTAGAATCTTCTGTCAGGACCAACCAACAACCTCAGGTTGATGCAAGGAGCAGCTAAAATGAGATTTGGAAATTCTTAACTAGATACCATCGTCTTGCAAAGGCATGACTTATCCCCTGCTCTTCAATCATGGAACTAAATTGACATTTTTTCAACATTTTTTTTAAAAGGAAATCATTGCTACAGGATGTATGGATGTAAGTGCTGTGCTGAGCTGTGAAGGGAGTGAGGACAAGAAACAATAGGGTTCTTACCTACTTTAGTAGCCTGTCTTTTGGACCTATATTGCATCCAGAATTCAAAACCTCTAGTCAAAAATCTAAGTGAAAATTTTCTTCTATGGAAGCCTATGTGCATCATCTGATACACACAAAAGGGTAAGGTAAGAATATGTCTGCAATCATAATCGAAGACCACCAAAATTGACCCTTCCATACACAAGTGCCAGCCTCATATAAATCAAAAGGTGCTTTAATGTCTCTGGATGCATTAAACTTGATTTGTTCCTCCATCCCCAGGCCATCATACCTTTGCTTGCTGAGTAAGACACCAGTCTCTGCTGAGAAGCCTTCGCTGTGCCTGAGCACACATCAGATCACATATGCTCGAAAAACCCACTCGGTGCAGTGGCTGCCCAGGGCTTAAACAATCTGCACTCGGTATCTTCTTCTGTGAAACAAAAAAAGGATCAGATTTTCAACAGAGTCTGTTTTTTATTGCCTGTATAGAGCAATGAGATCTCTGAAAAATGAAATGAAAACTCAGAACACTGTTATTTATAAATACATGGTAAGTACTGAGGTAAACTTTAATATGTGAATTACAGTAAAAGAAACCAGAAATAACAAAAAAAAAAAAATTCCAACTCTGTAAGTGATATCAGAAACTCCATATGCATATATCAAAATACTGTGAGAGAATGATCAAAGTAAGTTTTAATAGGAACTAACAAACTGAAATTTAACAAGATGACTTGTCAGCTTAATATCCACCAACTCAATAATCCCATATCTGAGTAAGGACAACTAATTATTTAAGCAGTGTTGTTGTAGTGACACTGTCAATCCCATAAAATGTTTCAATTTTTCATTTGACAGAATAAAGGATCCCTATTTGTTCTAGTAATGACTACCCTTGAACGATGGCAAAATGTTCTCTGAAGTATTTCTAAAAGAACAATAAATAAATAAACAGTTACTTCATCCTTATGTTGTTTAATAGTTGCCTTTTAACACCCATTGAAAATTCTATAAAATTATATTTAATTCCTTTTTAAGTACTTATTAGGAAACACTAACTTGCTACTAGAAAGATCTTTCTCTAGTATTGAAATGAAAACACAAATGACCATGGCAGTATAACAGAAATAAAGATTTTAGAATGACAGATATAAACAAAAGAATAGGTACTGAAAAAGTTGAAAACCATGAGAATGGTATTTTGAAGTTTATCTAGAGATGAAGAAGCTTCATTCTTTCCAAAAGTTGCTTTGATGTCTTTACAAATACAATTACTGTTTCAATATAGTTCTTTTGTCTGGGCTGTCCTTCCTCTGTAACTTACCATTCTTATTGTGAATATGACTTTTATAGTTTATAAATGTATAATTTTCATAACATTACAAATGAAAGCTGCATAGAATTCTGTTCAACTTATGTAAAGAATTTTCAAGTGTCTATTTTACTCTAATAAAGAAATGCAATCTGCTAATTTCATGCATGGTTACATTGATAAACTGAAAAATGCAAAAGTACATGTTTGTTATTTTTGTTTTCTCAAACAAATTACAAGCACCAAGATATAAAATAGAGGACAAGTTTTACAAACACAAAGGATATTAGGTATCAAATTAAAATAGATGTAAAAGATGGGTATCATGTGGGAGGCAGGTCCTTTTTCTGTCATCCCATTAGAGAATTAAATAAATAAAGCTTAAAAAGTACTCTATTAATGAATCAACTTTATCAGCAACCTCACTACTACAGAATTCTGAGCTGTAAGGAAATAGCATCAACTCATTTCAAACTATCATGCTACCTACTAGAGGAAAAGAGTATTTTACTGCAATATATTGTAATTTATAACCCACTAAAGGTCTAATGTCAAGCCTCATGTCAGGTAGCACTTCACCGATACAAGCTTCAAGTTCCTTGGATTTTGGTGGATGCAGAGTTGGGAGAGAACATGAAAACCTGTAGTTCTCACCTTCACTTTCATACCCTTTATGTCACCTGCCCATACCATCCACACTCCACGCCGTCAGCCATTGCTGCACCCCTGCCAGGTGTGACTGATGCAGCATTAGTGACCAAAGCAACACAGGGTGGCAAATGTTGAAAATGCCATCAGATCACATTCATTGTAGGCAAAAGAAAGATTCAGACTGTTCTGTGGTAAGAAATTCACACTGGAAAACAAAGATGCTGCCCACTGTTATGTAACAGAGCTGGGGATACTGAGCTGTTCAGCAAGCAGATAAGCAGAAAGCAGGTCAGTATAAAATTTCCAGTATCAGGAGATGCTGTTTCCAATGTAATTTCCATTTTATTCTTCCAGTTTTTAATTTTTGGACTCTTCTTGCCTCCACAGAACAGGTCAATAAAGCGCTGGGAACAAAAACATTTTAATGCCACTGTGGTCATAGATGGGATTTGTGCCAGTCAAGAGAAAAGGCTGGTATTGGTAACAATCAGTTTAATTTCAGAAGTTTAGAGGAAGAATTCTCAAAAAACTAACAAAATAAAAACCCCAACCAAACACTTTCAAATTGCATCCCTGCAGTAATGATGGATATAAAACCACCTGTTTGAATATCCACTCTTTGTCTTGCTCTGTGTTGACTTAAGTGATTACAAGATGCAGAACAGGAAAGAAGCATCATTAAAAGCTGCACACCAAAACTTGTGAATGCCTTCCTAGGAAGAAAGGTTTAATTCTTTTTGAAATACACAACATTTTCACCATTCCTAAAAATCAGAACACAACCCAGAGCAGGACCATGAGCTTGTGGCCTCAGCAAATGAATCAGCTTCATTATCTTGATGAAAAGAAAATTAACATCAGGCTGTATTGTATCATCCTGAATTTATAACAACTGAAAATAGCCAGTTGGTGTGTTTGGGGGCCATACATTTTGGAACTATTTACCAATGAAAAACTGTAAGAATTGTAGAACTAAGCCCACACCCTTTGTGGCATTTAAAGCTCTTGCTCCCATTGAAATGAAACTCCTCAGTGCCATTTCCAAAAAGGATTAAAATGCTCAAGAAACAGTCAGATAATTGGAAAATAATTACATGCTAAAACTCTACTAAGAACAAAGAAAAAGTATGTTACACTTATCATGTAATTCACTCACAGTACAAAAGAAATTACATTTTAATGGTATTACAAATATTATATTTATTCAGTGTGTATGGTTTATTATTAAAACAGTAAAATGAAATATTCTGTTTAATCAAATGTATTCAAAGTAGCTTCCTTGGCCGAAAATGTAAAACCCAATTTTCTTTTTAGCTCTCCATGGAGATTCCCTCCCAGACAGGGACTGTGCCCATGCTCCATGGTGAGCACTGCAGTTCTGCATGGCACCACTTCCCCCTGTGCCCAGCAGTTCCTCACTCTGCTGCTTCTGCCCCCCGACCCAGCCTTGCAAGGGATCTAATTCAAAACCTGCTGAGCTGAACAAAAAGATCTGCACTGATTTCTCTGATCTGTGGACCATCCTTCTCTAAGCAGCAAGCAGCAGTATCAATTAAAACATTGATGCAGACATCACTGATTCTGGAGCTTAAGTTTTCCATGTAGTTCAGCAGTCTTAAGAACCAACTCAACCTCTTTTCATTTCAGAAGACTATATTTTGTATGTAAATCAATAGTAAAAATAGCTGAGAAACCTCTTTATTTACAAAACTCCAATATAGATTTGAAGAATCTCTAAGAATAAATGCAGTTTTCAGATTTTTTTTAAATCTCTGGAGTAATTTTCTAGCAACACTGATGCCAAAGACTGAGACCGTTTTTTGACTAACGGACACCTCAGCCAGATCCAAGGAGCCAGTTAGGAACAGCAGGAGCAACACAGCCACACCACTGTGGCATCCTAAACGGGTTCCCTCCAGACCAGCAGCTCAGCTCAGGCAGACCAGGCTCTTAAGAGGCTGAAACTTCAAAGAGCTGTTCGGAGGTGATGCAGGTAATTGTGGACATGTGGAGCTGTGCTAAGATGGGTTGCTGCTGCCAATGTTAGCATGTCCTAAAACTCCCTTTGCCACAAACATATCTTTAATTTATTCCTTTCATTCACCTTTTCCCTCCTCTGTCTTTTCGTGGCCTTCAGCTGAGGCCAGCTCACTCTCGTGGTTTGACACTGCTTTAAATGCCAGACACATGAAATCTAATTATGTGTATAAGTGGAATATGGATTCAGTGAGGAAAATGTATGGAAATTTCGGGGCAAAACAAGGTTCACACTTAAACAGTTGCAATATAACAGAAAGTTTATTATTAACAGAATGGAAAAAAGGATTGATAAGAAATTAAAGCAAACCCTTAAAACACCTTTTCTTTCCCAATGTTCTTTTTCTTTACCATAAACCTTTCACAAGTGCAAACAAAACAAGAACATGGTATTTTGGTCAGAGTTGTACTTTTAAAAGTCTATTTATGCTTTAGGAAAAGAGGTTTCTTCTATTGTGCCACAGAGTTTTCACAAATTAACAGTCCGCCCAGAGAAACAATCTATTAANCATCTCAGCCGTGTGGCCTCGGGCACAGGCTGCCTGCGGAGCAGGGACAGCTCGCCCTGGCAGGGAAGGGCCAGCCCCGCAGGGCCGCGCTGAGGGGTCAAGGAGGAGGGCCTGGCCCAGACCCGGGCCCAGGCCTCGAGGCCCCCCACCCTCGACCACCCCTCAGCCCTTGGGCCCCGAAGACAAAGAGGAAATTTCCCCCCTGCATGGGCTTTTTATATGCAAAACCACAAAAGCGATTGGCTCAGAAACTTGTCAATCACGCAGGCTCAACCCATTACACCCACTTCATCATTACTGATCTTATGTTCATTTTTCTATCTACAAAGTCTCTGCAAGGATATACTTTGTATTGTGAAAGGAGAAGTCTGCTTGATGTGTAAAAGGAAAATGAGAACTTTCAGTTCTGGCTGAAAACCTTATCAACATCAGATATTGAATTGTCATTTAACTGTTACCAAAGTTCTAGTAAACATCTGTAAAAGCTGTTTTTTTTTAATTATGTTGGTACCTTTCAATAGTGTATTCAGTAAAAGTGAGAGTATATCGTACAAATTTACCAAAAAAAACCCCAACAACAAAAAAAGCCTACAAAGAAGCAAACCAACACAAACTCATCAAAACCAAAGCACATTTTAGGGCTGCTCCTTCTCAGTAAAAATTTTTCCAGGGAGTTGGGGTTTAAAGATATTAACTAGTTGCTACTTCAGTGGACATATTTTGTCAGCAATTCAACCATTCGTTGCCATAGGAAGAATATAGGAGAAATGGATTGCCTGAGAGTTAATTTCAAAAACAAAATGAAAAACAGGCATACATTAAATGAAAACTCTAAAGAACTAGAGAATAAAAAATTAAGCAGATGCCTTAATACATATTTTTTAATATACTGAATATTTTCCAAATGAAAGATTCAGAGTATTAATGTTTTATTGTCGTGGGAATAGCTAGGTATAAATCAAAAGAATGAGCTACTGCGTACCACATTAAGTAGGTTAATTTTCCACTAAAGTAAAGTTAGTGATTTCAAGAGCAATGTGAAATCTGACTGTGTTAACAACAATTTGGCTATCAAACTGTTCGATTACATTTTGGTTGTTGTTATGAGACTCCATCTGCATACTGATTTTACATGGTGCCTGCAATTAGTACTCCCCAAAAAAGTCTAATGTGCATTTTTCACCTGTAACAGCTTCACTTGAGCAGCAGGAGCCCCTGAGTGAGGAGGAACATGCTCCCTGTTACTACCCAGTCACTTTTATTTTCCTTTCTGTCTATAACATTTTTCTATTAATTACACACTAACAATTTCAGTGTTATTACATAGATTTGGAAGCCTTTTCCAGGGCCTCAGGTCAAATGCAGTGTATTTTTGGGGATCTGTGCTTGTTAATTCTGAGAGATTAAAACTCTAGAATCCAGGGTTCCAACAATGTCCTATTATACAAACACAGAAAATACAAATACTGCCTTCTACCCATCCACATGTTCCAGGTCCCACATCACCTTGCCACAGAGATCATCTACCATACTTTATTTTCTAGTCCCTCCTTTATACTCACTGTACTGTAGCTGTTAAGGTGCTCCTGGCTGCTGTCTCCTGCCGTAGAAACTTAGAGAAGATTTAAAAACTCAAATTTAAATTCAAATAAATTTAAAACTCAAATTTAAATTGAAATACTGGTTGAGTAAACAAAACCTGTATAGCCTAACACTGAATATAACAGTTCTTTAAGCATTCTGGAAAACATCTTTCATGGAACAAACATCACTTTATTGGAAATTTTTCCCAACAAGAAAAATAGACATATTACTGTTCTATATCCAAAGCCGTACTGAGGGCAAGGTTTAGCCCTCCTTTGATACATTAAGTCCTACACAATAATAAAGCCAAACCTGTTCCACTACAGTTTCGGAAAGAGCTAGTGAGACTGCCTGAGAACTGACAGTCCCTATCCCAGCCTCTTCTGAATGTTTCTGGGATTTTTAGGTTGGATTATCTAACTCTCCTCAAAGCCTACCCAGCTGAATGTTGACACCTCTTTTTACCGGGCCAAAGACAAAGGTAAATGCTAAAGTGAAGCGTAGTGGATAAAGGCATCATGGTTAAAAATACTGAAAAGAAATCTAAACGTTATTTTTCCTCTACTGAACCAGCTGATTGCAGTTCCATCAAACTCAGAGAAGCAGCACTCAGTGTTGGGTCATCATTATAAAACATCCCCTTAGTAAAGTAGGTCATGTAGCAACAATCTGATGAAAATTGCTGACATTTGGGTTACAAAATAGCAAATATGTTAATTCAAAAGGCAAAGTACACCAGAGGTTGCCTGAATCTTAAATAGTTCCCATCAGCTCTAAGAACTAGAGGCCTAATGGACTGCAGTTTCTGTTATTCTCTACCTGCCTGTGATTAAATCTGTAGTCATTAGTTTCACCTAGAAAAAAAAATCAAGTTTTCTGCCTCTCTGCATTTCTATGGATGGGAAAGGATGGCAAACCAGACCCTGGGGTTTACTTAGTGTATGGCACTTGAACCACGTGATGCATGTCCTCTCCATGATCACTGGTAAGAGAGAAACCATCCTCTCACAGCTGCTGCACTTGTCTCTCTGTTCTGGTAACAGGTGTCTTATTTTCTAGATATTGTGAAAGATGTTGGATCGTTGTCCTCCTATAGAAAGTAATGGCAATCCCTACTGTTATAAACACAAAACTAGAACATACATGATTTATAAGGTGTAAATATATTTTGTCCCAAGAAACTCATCTTTTTTCCTCTAGTCAATCCTTGCTTTTCCTGTATGTAGAGTCAACATTTTTTTTTCTTTCCTATCAGTTCTTTTTATTTCCTCTATCTCCATTTTGGCATAGTTGATGCCTTGTCTGGCTACCTAGAAACAGAGACTAGAAAAGAGTTAGGGAATAAAGGTAGATATTTATTTGAAAGGCCTTCAAAGGTACACCCTGGGGAGCCAGAGGCTACTTCCAAAATGGACCCCAAGATGGACGACTGTGACGAGTTCTTCACACTTTTATAGGTTTGGTCCATTTGTGTATCAGCATAAATTCACCAATTAAAACTTTAGCTAATGATGTAATTTCTTCAATTTCTGCACCTCTCTCATGGCTATCGTTTACATCTTTAGGCCTAGGACAGTCTGAGTGTTCTTAAGTAGCAAGCTCAGAGAAGCCTTGTTGTGTCTATCTGGCCTAAGACCAGCTAACAAGCTGCAAGGAACTTCACAATTACACGCTAGGTAATACAGAATTTGAAAAAATATAAAAGTTAAAACCTAAGGCATCATTTCCCCCTTTAGAGGCTTGACAAGGCCTCTACCTTGTCGAGACTCTGTTCTAAATATTCTAAATATCTACTGATAATGCCTTTAACAACAGTATATCTAACAATAGTATATAAACAAAAACTATAATTACAATTATTATAAACAATTCTTTAATCCAGGTCAGTTTGGCAACCATGAGATCAGGGTATGGAAGATATAATCAGGACTTGATGTGTTATCTTTTAATGCTATCTAATGTAAGATCTGAGCTAGTTCTCATATTGTGAACAAATTTTGCTGATCTTCCCACTTTGATCTATAATCAATTGTTAGTTTTGTATCCAAATGAATGTCTTTGGATACACTTTGGACTAGAATCATATGCAAATTTTGTTTCCAAACCTGAGTCAGGGTTACTAACTGTGTAGATTATAAGCACAGGGGAAAAATCATTTAAACTACATCATCTACACTTGTATCAGTCTCTGTTTTCTCAGTAGTTTCAGGAGCAGAAACTTCTTAACTCTGGAGTAGTGAATCCAGGGTCCTTTGCCAGCGACTTTGACTGTGGTGAGGGTGGTCAGCAAAATCTGGAACGCTCCTCTCCACTTGTCCTGTAGAGGATCACTGTCCCACCACTTTACATAGACCCAGTCTCCAGGCTGGAAGGGATGGGCAGGTGTGTCCAGCCCTGTGGGTCTGGATAACACAAAATAATTCTGGAGCTTCTGCAAAG
>VYZQ01044185.1:0-19001 GCA_013400655.1 Mystacornis crossleyi
CTGGGACAGCTGACCCTGACTGATCCAGGGATATCCCTGGACCAAGTGATGTCATGCTCAGTATAGAAAAGCTGCGGAAGGAGGAGGAAGGGGAAACATTTTGTGTTCCCCAGTCTCTGTTAGGCATGCTGGAGCCCAGCTGTCCTGGGCATGGATGAGCTTCTGCCTGCCAGGGGAAGCAGGGAATTTGTCCCTTCACATTTTCAACTATCACTCAGCATTCTCAGAGAAGGAAACAGTAATTTCAGTCCAAAGCAATTTGCCCTTAATTTACAGTACAAATCAGGCAGAAGTTACCACTAAATGCCCAAGAACTACAGCATGGTTACAATGCAGTTAGGAAGTTTGGTTGTGCTGAGCGAGCCACAACATGGGAGCACAGACCAGTAACACACCAACATCAGAAAGCACATTTTATTACATGAGGAGGGTACACCATCCTCCCCCGGGATCACCAGATCCAGTACAATTTATCTATCAGTACCAAAGTAAATGTTCCCTGTTACAGCTTTAAGGCAGTTGGAAATTAACACTTTACAGAACATTCTCCCCAATAATTCCCATGGTACACAAGGAATCTAACACAGGCAGGAACGACCTGAAAATGAAGGGAGGATTCTGTTAAGCCTTCTAGGTGTTTACATTTAGGTTAGAAGAAAAAAGGACAATATTAATTACAGATTAAGCTGTTCGGTTCCCAGCTGTCACTGCCCATGTGTAAGGGAAGGTGGCAGTAGCAACATCAGTTTAATGGCCTGAACTCTAACAATCGTCTTGCAGTACTCCCTCCCCTCCAAAGGCCAAATCTTTATTTCACAAATCCTTCCAAGCACACCATAGACAGCAGCAATATCACCACCATGTTCTGAGCAAAATAAACCTTTCTGTGAAGCACCACAGCATGTAATTCCCTTTTCACATCAGCACATCAGCACACTGCACACTGCTTACACACACAAACAGCACTGCTTATACACACAAAATCATCAGAGATTGATTTGAAAGCCTCGCAGGTACAGCAGCAGAAGCCCCAGGCTCCCACAGCACCCAAGCACAACAGAAAACAAACAAGGCAGCAGAGGCCAAGCCCCAGATAGGCAGGACAGGGCCCAGGTGCTTCGAGGCTGTGTCTTCTTATCCCTTTTGACCAGGGACAGTGAGCTGCTGCCTCTGCCAGGGGGACGCTGGAAGAGGCATAATCCAGCATTTACCTCAGAAATGGGAACTCATTGTGCAATAGCCAACAGGGCTGGAGGAAGTGGAGCCTCACACCCTGGTTCAAAGTCTAGAGGAACTGCTCCATTTGCCTTTAACTCCTGAGCTTACGATATTCCCCCTAAATGGCTAATTTTTCTGTGTCATCACTGAACAAAGAATAACTGAATTTGAAATGCAAAACTGCAATCATGTTTGTTCTTACCAACACAGTTACAGTGAGAGACATATAAGAGAACAAAAAAAAGCCAAAGGTAACCGAAGTACAACCACCACCCCCTGCCTTTTTAGCTTCATAAATGTCTAAGACTGACCTGAAACTTTAACACTTTAAAACAGTTATCTCAAGTGTTAAAACTGCTGCAGACATTTTGGAAGTACCAAAGAACCAAGCTGCTGATTTTCAGAGATAAGCCAGATGTCTGGGAGCTTTAGAGCTTTCCTTTCCCCACCTCCAGATAACTTATCAGACCTCTGAAACAGTAGGCAAAAAGGCATTTCACAAGATAGAAGTTTCACATGTGCTCAGGTCTCAGTGCCACTGTTTTCACATTATGGTATCGTTGCCCTCTGCTATGGGAGATTAATTCCAGAAATTGAAAATAAATTCATATGAAGGATTTCATTAGGAAATTCCACATCTTACAAGCCTTCTCTAAAAAGCAAGGGTGAAAAAATAGAGTCAGTTTAATTGCGGGAGCGGCTGATGTGGGAGCAGCTCAGGGTCCCACAAAGAGGAAAGTATGTACATGACTGACAGAGAAAGTGAATTAGTTTAGCAGCCAGAGGCTGCAGCAGCTGCTAACATGAATAACTGACATAAGGAGACTCAAGCAGGATCACTGAACACACCTTAGTCCAGAAGTTCCCCAGCTGCAGAGCTGACCCCCCTACCCCCCACTCAGCCATGATGGTGACAGTTCTCTGCCAATGGACAGGATTCAGTGTCACAGGATTCAGCTCACTGCTGCAGCGCTCTCCCTCTCAGTTACACAAGTGGTTGATGCTGCTACTGCTGACACTGGCACAGACCCTTGAGCTCATCACCCCTCACACAACTCAGGTGGGCCAAAAAAGGAGCACTAAGCTGTCCCTGAGCTGGTGTCACAGTCAACTTCCCTTTGTTCTTGCACCCAAGAAGAAGAGTCCCAGGACAAGCCCTCACCACTGTGCATCCAGATAGAATTCACCACAGAAACAGAATTAAGAGTAAATTCCATTTTAACCATGCAGGCTGACCTGAGCTTTTGCAATACATCAAATGGCAGCGTAAAGCTTCCCCCTTCTTCTCACGGTTTCCCTGTGATAATAAAACTACAAGTAATTTAAAGTTTGGCATTTCACATTTGGTGCTCAAGCTCCCAGCAATGGCCTGGTTCTTAACTGTGACTTGAACGTGCTTTTCTTGAGAATGTGGCCAATCCCAGAGCAACAGCTCAGGTTGTTTCAGCTACCTCTGAACTCACAAAATAACGACCCAACCAGAAGAAAACCAGAAGGTTGCTAAAATTACACACATCACTGATACAAACATATATCAGTGCCATACCCTCCTGCCATCCAGTGCCACAAAGTGCCCTCTGGCAGGTTCCTAGGGCAGCAGGCGGTGTCAGAGGGAAAAGGGGTGGCCTTGGCAGCTCTGCTGGGACATGGCTCTCCCCAGTACACAGCGAAGCTGGGGATGACGAGAGCAGATTTAGTGGACAGCAATTCACTCCACTACAAATTCACAAAATCCCTTGAAAACAAGCAAAACTACTGCCCCTCTCCTGAAAAACAGCCTTGGCAAAGCAAGTTTTTCAACGCCTTTAAGGTCAGAAGAGTGCATAAAACCCACAATCACATTTAGCTACTCACTTCCTTACGCTTGGTTTCTGGGCACTCAGACTGCAAAGTGAGTGTTGCTCCTTCGATGTTTCTTGGCATGGGAGTTGAACCAGGATTTATTGTTAGATGAATCTGATCTGGAGAAATAATATGTTGCACATAACCCTGTGACATTCCTTCATGATCTGCTATTAAATGAAATCCTTCTTCATGACCCTCTGGTAAAAAAGGCAAGTGATCACCACACTGTCCTTCATCCTCCTCATCCTCCAGCACACTGTGGTCCTGCTCTATGAGAACAGTTGTCCTGTCATAGACCGTCCCGGACGAGGAGGACACCAGCCCGTTTTTGTCAGCAAACCTCATCATATTGTCATCTTGAGTTAAATCGTCTTCCTCCACTTCATAGTAGATGACGTTGCCCTCGGGACTGTTCTCGCCCATGGCTCCGCGCCTCTCACCGCGCTACCGGGAGCTCCCGCCGGAACGGCTCATCTGCAACACAAGGACGGGCGGGGGGTCAGGCGGCTCGGCCGGCCCGGGCCCCGCTCCGCTCGCAAGCACAGCCCCAGTGCGGCCGGTGGCAGCCGGGCCGGGCCGGGCCGGGCCGAGCGCCGTGGTCCCGCCCCAAGCGCGGCACTACCCCCTCCCGGCCCGGTCCCGCGGAGAGCCACTACTGGTGCCTGCGCGAGCCCTACTCGTCCGGCTCGGCTCGGCCCGTCCTTCCTCCTTCCCCTGTCCCCCTCGCCCCCCACCCGCTCACCGGGTGCCGGCAGCAGCTCCTTCCCCGCCCCAGCGGCACCATGATCACCGCGACCCACTTCCGCTTCCGGCCGCGCGCGGCCCGCCGGGAGCACCGCGCCCGCCGCGGGCGCTCACGGGAGGAGAAGGGCGGGCGCAGCACAGCGCCCCCTCGCGGCTGCACCGGTTCACGGCTGCCCACCGACACCGGGCAGAGGCCGGGAAAAGGCTCCAGAGCTTTTTATTTAAATAGCAGGAACTTAAAAAGTCTCCGTTTTTAAACAAGTTAAATAAAATATAGTGTAAATATCAGCTTTCATATTTTTTACTTGTCTATATACAGCTTGAGAAACTTTATATACTTTACAGCATAATCAGGTGTCAAACTGCCTGATCTCTGCCTTCAAAAGCAGTAGATTGTATAAAATATTGTGATATCAAAAAAAGCATCAGTATAATGTACAAAAAATATTTTTAAAGTAATTCAATGTCTAAAAGTCAGAGTAACTGCATCTGATATTCATGGTAAATCATCTTCTCTCATAAGGAACTGATGGATAAATTGCTGAGCTTTCCTCTTCTCAGCTATATCAGGTGTGGGACGTCCAGGAGGAGGTCGGAGTAACAAGCCACCAAATACACTGGCTGCAGGGAAAAGCCACACAGACACACAGTGAGAGCCGAGTGGTAGCAGCAGGATATCAAGGGCCATTCCACCAACCCCAGTCCCAGGGAAGAATGCCTGGCACTTTTTCTGCATGAGGTAGAATAAAGCTGATGATCCTCACATCTCTGGGTCACTTTCCCAGGCTCCTGCTTTTCTATGGACTAGTCACTTATAATGAAAGGTTCAAAGCAGTACAAGCCACAACTGCACTCAGGTATGAAGTGTTTTGTTGCCCTAACTGTGCAGCCCCTCTGAATGGAGGGTTATTTTGCTTGCCTTACCAAGAATATTCACATCCAAATGGTTTTTCTCTGAATTCTTCAGTAGTTCTCGTAGAAATGCCATCAGATATTCAAATACATTTTTATGGCACACCGGTAGCTCAGAGATAATCTGAGGAGGGAAAACGCCAACATATATATTGCAGATGCAGCAATGGCTTCCAGCTGCACCTGCTCCCAACATCCCCCTGTCTGCAGGTGCCAACAGCTCTTCATAACTCAGAAGCACCAGTTCCAGATCCTTTCTATTAACAGATGATTACGTTACTGAGAGCAAAACCCAGTGAGTGGTGTAGCAGAGGACAGTTTGCCTCTGCTCCCTCTGGAATTGGAGCTAGTCCCTCAGGGAAGCCAGCAATACCTGGCAGCTCAGCCCGTAGTTGCTGGCGTTCTCCAAGCAGGAGCTGTAGAACCTGCAGCAGATGACAGGCTCAGGCAAGCTCTCCAGGAAGAGCAGCAGGGCCTCAGCCACTGAGTGGTTGCTGCCCACTGATCCAAACACTGTTAAGGAAGAGCACAGCATGATCTAGGCTGGTCCTATTTCTGATGAAACATGAATGAACTTTTGGTTAAGTGTCCCAGAACTCTGCCTACAGCTCACAGCTTTAGGTTAATCCCCTGGCCTCCACATGAGCTGCTGCTGTTGGCAGTTGGACACTTGTGTAATTCACTGACGTTGCCAGGACTCGGCAGAGGCTTTTGGAGCGATGACACGGAGCCATAATGAAATGCAGAGTTCAGTTACACCAGGAGGAGACACAGCAACTTAAAAACCTCTCTCAGTTTTGGTCACTCTGTCACAGTGAGCCTTCCTGGATATCAGTTTAAAAGGATACGGAAAGTATCGTACAATCCCTTGTCCAAACAGTCTCGGATTTGCTCAAATTCGGATCTGAGGCCTGGCTGCTGAAACAGGTCCTCCTGCAAAGACAACCCTTTATCAGTCCAAGGAAAACAGAAGCATTTTGGGTAAATAGAACAATGTCCTTATAATCTTTCCAAATTAGTGGTTATCACCAAAGTCTCAGCACAAACAGCTCTAGGAAGGCTGTGGCACTGCAGTGAGAGCAGTGCAGGAGGACACTGCTGATGCCTGGACACACAGACACAGTCACTAGCACCAAACAGTACAACTTGGGGCACCAAGATCACTTACCTCCCATGGCCTTTGGCCAAACACACCCAGCTCACAGTGATTNAGCACACTGTGGTCCTGCTCTATGAGAACAGTTGTCCTGTCATAGACCGTCCCGGACGAGGAGGACACCAGCCCGTTTTTGTCAGCAAACCTCATCATATTGTCATCTTGAGTTAAATCGTCTTCCTCCACTTCATAGTAGATGACGTTGCCCTCGGGACTGTTCTCGCCCATGGCTCCGCGCCTCTCACCGCGCTACCGGGAGCTCCCGCCGGAACGGCTCATCTGCAACACAAGGACGGGCGGGGGGTCAGGCGGCTCGGCCGGCCCGGGCCCCGCTCCGCTCGCAAGCACAGCCCCAGTGCGGCCGGTGGCAGCCGGGCCGGGCCGGGCCGGGCCGGGCCGAGCGCCGTGGTCCCGCCCCAAGCGCGGCACTACCCCCTCCCGGCCCGGTCCCGCGGAGAGCCACTACTGGTGCCTGCGCGAGCCCTACTCGTCCGGCTCGGCTCGGCCCGTCCTTCCTCCTTCCCCTGTCCCCCTCGCCCCCCACCCGCTCACCGGGTGCCGGCAGCAGCTCCTTCCCCGCCCCAGCGGCACCATGATCACCGCGACCCACTTCCGCTTCCGGCCGCGCGCGGCCCGCCGGGAGCACCGCGCCCGCCGCGGGCGCTCACGGGAGGAGAAGGGCGGGCGCAGCACAGCGCCCCCTCGCGGCTGCACCGGTTCACGGCTGCCCACCGACACCGGGCAGAGGCCGGGAAAAGGCTCCAGAGCTTTTTATTTAAATAGCAGAAACTTAAAAAGTCTCCGTTTTTAAACAAGTTAAATAAAATATAGTGTAAATATCAGCTTTCATATTTTTTACTTGTCTATATACAGCTTGAGAAACTTTATATACTTTACAGCATAATCAGGTGTCAAACTGCCTGATCTCTGCCTTCAAAAGCAGTAGATTGTATAAAATATTGTGATATCAAAAAAAGCATCAGTATAATGTACAAAAAATATTTTTAAAGTAATTCAATGTCTAAAAGTCAGAGTAACTGCATCTGATATTCATGGTAAATCATCTTCTCTCATAAGGAACTGATGGATAAATTGCTGAGCTTTCCTCTTCTCAGCTATATCAGGTGTGGGACGTCCAGGAGGAGGTCGGAGTAACAAGCCACCAAATACACTGGCTGCAGGGAAAAGCCACACAGACACACAGTGAGAGCCGAGTGGTAGCAGCAGGATATCAAGGGCCATTCCACCAACCCCAGTCCCAGGGAAGAATGCCTGGCACTTTTTCTGCATGAGGTAGAATAAAGCTGATGATCCTCACATCTCTGGGTCACTTTCCCAGGCTCCTGCTTTTCTATGGACTAGTCACTTATAATGAAAGGTTCAAAGCAGTACAAGCCACAACTGCACTCAGGTATGAAGTGTTTTGTTGCCCTAACTGTGCAGCCCCTCTGAATGGAGGGTTATTTTGCTTGCCTTACCAAGAATATTCACATCCAAATGGTTTTTCTCTGAATTCTTCAGTAGTTCTCGTAGAAATGCCATCAGATATTCAAATACATTTTTATGGCACACCGGTAGCTCAGAGATAATCTGAGGAGGGAAAACGCCAACATATATATTGCAGATGCAGCAATGGCTTCCAGCTGCACCTGCTCCCAACATCCCCCTGTCTGCAGGTGCCAACAGCTCTTCATAACTCAGAAGCACCAGTTCCAGATCCTTTCTATTAACAGATGATTACGTTACTGAGAGCAAAACCCAGTGAGTGGTGTAGCAGAGGACAGTTTGCCTCTGCTCCCTCTGGAATTGGAGCTAGTCCCTCAGGGAAGCCAGCAATACCTGGCAGCTCAGCCCGTAGTTGCTGGCGTTCTCCAAGCAGGAGCTGTAGAACCTGCAGCAGATGACAGGCTCAGGCAAGCTCTCCAGGAAGAGCAGCAGGGCCTCAGCCACTGAGTGGTTGCTGCCCACTGATCCAAACACTGTTAAGGAAGAGCACAGCATGATCTAGGCTGGTCCTATTTCTGATGAAACATGAATGAACTTTTGGTTAAGTGTCCCAGAACTCTGCCTACAGCTCACAGCTTTAGGTTAATCCCCTGGCCTCCACATGAGCTGCTGCTGTTGGCAGTTGGACACTTGTGTAATTCACTGACGTTGCCAGGACTCGGCAGAGGCTTTTGGAGCGATGACACGGAGCCATAATGAAATGCAGAGTTCAGTTACACCAGGAGGAGACACAGCAACTTAAAAACCTCTCTCAGTTTTGGTCACTCTGTCACAGTGAGCCTTCCTGGATATCAGTTTAAAAGGATACGGAAAGTATCGTACAATCCCTTGTCCAAACAGTCTCGGATTTGCTCAAATTCGGATCTGAGGCCTGGCTGCTGAAACAGGTCCTCCTGCAAAGACAACCCTTTATCAGTCCAAGGAAAACAGAAGCATTTTGGGTAAATAGAACAATGTCCTTATAATCTTTCCAAATTAGTGGTTATCACCAAAGTCTCAGCACAAACAGCTCTAGGAAGGCTGTGGCACTGCAGTGAGAGCAGTGCAGGAGGACACTGCTGATGCCTGGACACACAGACACAGTCACTAGCACCAAACAGTACAACTTGGGGCACCAAGATCACTTACCTCCCATGGCCTTTGGCCAAACACACCCAGCTCACAGTGATTGCTATTACCAGTATCTTCTTCAAAACTTAACCTAATGCAAACATCTCATTTTGTGTTTCCAGTGCCAACCTGCTGGGACGCGTTGCGATTCAAATGATCCACCATCATCCACAGCTCTTTTGGGATGTCCATAGGCTTTTCAGCTTGGGCAGGATCATCACTCATGTCTACTGGCATCAGGGTCTGAGGGAAGGCAGTATGGGCAGCAGGCAGACAAACAAAAGGTAGTTAGCCAAGTTCTTATTCAACTTCGCAAAAATACTTCACAAAGTTTATACCTCAGAATTGAGACTTTTTAATAAAAATAGACAGGCCTTAGCATGAGCATCTAGTTTTAATGCTCTTGTGTGTTTGGAAGGGAATCTTGTCTTTAACTCACAAGTTTCCGAATGGATTCTGCTGACATGTCCTGGATTGGTTCCCTCATGTAACACAGTGTATGGATGGGAGACCCAAAGCAACTTGGCAAATAGTTGCCCGTTACGGATAGAAAATAATCCTTCCCTCTGATGAGATGTAAGACTAAGATATCTTCAAGTTTTTCCTCTCCAGAGTTTAAGTGAGTAGCTGTTGATTTGTTAACAAACACCTCCAGCTCAACTGTGATCTCAGCATCTGCCAGACGATAAAAAACCCAGACTCAGTTACAACCAGTATTAAACCAACAACCTGAAAACAGGCACGGCACTCTCAGAAGTGTAGAGTAAACTAAACCAGAAGGGTACAATATCAGCTCATTAACATGAGACAAGCAAAGAGGAGCTCACCTGAGAGCAAGAAGCCCTTACTGGGATTAGCAATCAGCCACTCCTTGCAGTAGGTTTCCTCATCTGGTTTGCTGATAAATTCAAACTGGCAGGGCACTTGGCCATTGTGGATTGTAAACCTCTCTATGTGCAGCTGCATGTATTTAACATCCTCAAAATGGATCTAGAAACAAGTATCAGTCAACATCACCAGCTGATTCCACCTTGCTGAGCAGCAATTCCTGTCCTAGGGTTTAGTTATTAAGCAGAAGGGCAACTAGATTAACCCCTTGCTCCACATCCCACCTCTTCAGGACTGCATAGGATCACGCTTGCTTAATCTGAATGCTGAAGTCCTTTGTGTCAGTGAGCCCTTTAAAACAAACGCTCCCTTCAAATAACAACAATAAAATTGAGAACAAGATAGCTGTAGCCTCAAATGTCTCCTGGGCTTATCTTTATAGTCCCAACACACAAAGCTGGTTTGTGACCTTCTGCAGATCCTTAGGATTTTACAGTTTATGTTTGAAAGCACAAGTCAGACCAAGGGTCACAAACCACCTTTTAACTTTCCCTCTTCCCACCTCAGGGAATGACATATCCTGTGTTTCAGCCTTGGACTGTGAATGGAATTCACTGGTGTCTAAATAGGAACAAAGATTCCTAGGGCTTGTAAACAGAGAGCAGCTGGAAGTCAAAATATTCTACTTTTTGGAACCAGACCTCAGGGCCTAGAATCCATCTACTGCTGGAGTCAAGGGTTGCTCAGTTCCATGGCACATGACCATGCCCTACCTCTCTGCGGGACAGTGTCACCGAGGGAATGTTGGCATTCTCCAGCTTATCCAGGGAGCGGACTATTTCCTCAAAGGCTTTCCGATAGAGCTCCTCGTTCACAACCTTCACCTGAAAAGGACACACACTGCACCAGCTAGCATTTGCTGTGCCTCTGCAGGACAGCTGGAACACAGCTGCAAACATGGGAAGTAATTTGATTCTAGCAGCACACTAGAGTATACAACACAGGGAATGGGCAGAGATGCTTGGAGCACTAATCTCCAAGATCTTCTCATGATCCAACAGTAAAGGACCTTGCCATAACTAGCAAGAGTCATTCAGTCAGTACTAGATCAATCTTCTTTTTTTTCCCTCAGAAAAAATAAGAAGTTTGACAACACACTACTGTGTTCCCAAAGAATACTGACACATATTCAGGCCTTGTCCAGCTTAATTGCAGTATCATTTACACAACCCTTGCTTACTGTGATTAACAATCCCATCTCCATATCTGCTACGGCCCACCTTTCAAGCCATTGTTCTCTGCGGATGCCATAAAAGCAGGAGAGAGAAATAAGCACCCAAGGGAGGAGGTCAGCAGAGTTACTTCATCCCGCATTGACATACTTACCCCAATATCAAACACAGAGCTCACTGGCTTGTGGTCACTGAGCTTCAGAGCCATGTGGCTGCGATAGCTCAGCTGGGCAATGTTCTGCCCTTTCCAGAGTATCCGATCACACCACGCTGGAACACGACACTTCTCACTAAAACAGAAGGAAAAATCATTGTTTCCAAGCACAGTTCAGGTGCAGTAACAATGCGGGGCAGAACAGATGCTTGCCCAAACATCAGGGTTTCCTGCCATGGCCTGGAGCTCATTCTCTATCAAAGTGGTATTTTTAACAGTTTCTTTGCATAGATATAAAAAGTTTGAGTGTCTACTATAAGGTATCTCTAGCACATGCTTTACTTCCTACTTCTTCAAAGGTGCAAGATACAATTAACACACAAAGCAATACTCAGGTATTTTTGACAATTAGAGCCATGAAAAATAAAACCTCGGACTCTATATTTAAAGCTTGCATTTATTGTTTTCACTGACAGCTGCACAGATTTAATTTCTGCAACCGAAGTTCCAGGTTTGCTAAGACTAGAGGAGCTGCTCTGTGTATAGAGCATTACAAGAAAGATGGTTCTCGCAGACTTTTGAAGAACAGCGCAGCTGACTCCATGTCAACTCTGGTTGGTCTCACCTGGGCAGGTACAGGAGAGATAAGTAAAAATGAGATCCTAAAAATTTTGCTTGGGAAAAAGCCCAACAAACCAGACAAAAAAGAATTAAACTGGCTAATAGGATTAATTAACTTTGTACACCTCTAAGAGGAAACCTAATAGGATTATAACTGGGAAAAAATATTAGGAATATCTGACAAATAGCTGTGGGAGAAAAACAACATAAATAGACGTAAACAGGAGATGAATTTTGGAGCGAAGGGAAATCATAACCAGAAATAATCTCGGAACTGTTCCTATTTACAGCCATTAGACACACAATTTTTTTAGCCTTGTTTTTACTTCCTTCAGTGGTAACATCAGCCATTTGTAGCATCACATCTGAGACAATCACTGTACCTTGTGTCCCAGTCATCACAGCCAGCGTCATACTTGTATGTTGGCTGGAAAGAGATCTCTCCCTCTGTGAAGCCTTCAAAAGCTGCATTTGCCTTCATTTGCCTCTTCAGCTACAAAAGAAGAAAAGATGAAGACTTTAATTTTAGATAAGCTCAAGCACAATTTCCATATGGAGTAAAAGGGAGACATTGAGCACAGAAAAGGCCAAGGAGTCATGTGGTTTGTACCAAACACCCTTAGCACCATGTGCAGGTAGGTGAGATATTAGTACCTGGTCATACTGGCAAAGCTCTAGAAATGCTTTCTCCTCTATAAGCTGTTTCACTTTTGCCACATCCAGCTCCTCCAGCCGATAGTTGAGGTCCCCCAACCATAGGATTACACTGAAAGAGAACATACACCAGAATGTGCAGAGGCCTGAAGCTTCTCCAGAGTGCAGCTGGCTGCGGGCAGCAGCTCCACTTTGCAGCTCCAGGGCTCTCCCCATTACAAGCCCTCTGATGAGAGCAGCCATAGCTGCTCTCACCAGGAATAATAAGAGTGAAAACTTGAATGAGAAGCTACCTCTTCTATTTTTGATGTTAATAATCACTGTTCTGCATGTTTGTCACTATCCCTTAATAACTGGTGCTGTTATTAACCCACAGTGACTGAATTCCACAGCTGGGGAAGTCAATGCTTATTCCTGCCCCATTCCCACTCCAGGCTTGACAATAAAACAAGGCTTGGGAGAGCATAAGGTGACAAGCGACCTGTCAGAACTGTGTGGGTGAACCCTGTCCAAACCAGGTAAAGCATTTCCAGCCCTTCCAACTGACGTTTATGCCACTGACCCCCCTCCTCACCCCCCGCACATTTACAAGGTGCTCCCTTGCACATGCCATAATTCCCACAGCCAGATGGGAAGCATACTCATGTTTGCCAATAGTGAGAGGAGGCAAATTTGGATCCGACTGGCAGAACTGCATCCGAGAGCAGATGTCTTTGAAGTCCTGGTTCCTCCGCTCATATTCCTCTGTGTGAGCTGCGAGGTGAGAATTCACAATGCACATGCTGGTGTTATGGAATTTAAACCTGATGGCAACACCACCTTTGTTACCCTGAAAGATAAAGACAAAGACATTGGTCAGAACTCTTCTACACTGCAGATGAGTTACTAGCAGTGGACAAGCCAGAAGACTTTGAGACAGACTGTTTAATTCCGGAGGAAGGAATAGGCTGAAAATCCTAATTAGTGATTACTGCTTTGAACATTAGTGAGCACCTGGCAGTTCCCTCTCGCAGTGCCCTGAGCTAGCACGGGGATGGGACTACCTGCTTCTGGAGGCAGCCACAGCCCTTAGCTGGAGGAATAACCATTACATCCAAGGAGGGAGGCTCTTCCAAATCTCACCCCTTTTCATCCACAGTTACCATTCTTACCATCCTCCCCATGATTCCAGTTCCCACAGTCTCAACTTCTACCTCAGAGATGTTCAAAGCAAGGTCTGCCTTCACATACAACAGGAGCATGATCCCCACCAGCCGCACAAGTTTCACCTGAAAAACAGACCACGGTCCATTCAATGCTGTAATGGAAGAGATTTGCTGAGAGAAGGTACATCGCCCCCCATCCATAACATGGGTCACCAAAAAGAAAGTTTCAAGATCATCCAGTGCACCAGCAGGGCTCACAGGGCACAGGCCCCCAGCAGCACAGCCCAAGAAGGAGCTGGGAGCAACATCAGTAAAGAAAGTTGAAGCCCAAAGCAAGAGCTATAGCATATGCATAAGCCCATGGAAGGAACTTCCCTTCAACAACAGAGACAAGAGATGAAGCAGGAGCTACAACATAAGCATTATTCCTACCAAAATACCTTCACAATTCATTCCACCATGCATTGTAGGCAGACACAGAAGAAGGTACGAAACTTCCAATTTTCCTTCCCAAAGACAGCAGGAGCTCCTTTTAAATGGGGAAGCCTGGCTCTGTTTCCCATCCTGCCCCTGCCTCAGCACCCTGCACAGAAGCACTACCTATAGAACCTGCAGAGCCTCTGGAAGACACAGTCATTGAGAACAAGCGAAAGCAAAGGGGAAAGAGGCCCAAGTGGAAAATTATTACACATGCAAACCTCCCCAAAAGCCACATTTACCTTCGCATATTTGGCATCTGGGTGAAGACTATCAGTTACAGCTTTAAACCATTCTTCTTCCTTTGGTGTGTCATTGAAAAAGAAGGCTTCTTTAGTCAGATCAAGCTCCTGGAAACTGTGTTAGAGGAAGGAACACATGGATGCATGCACTTGTTTGTAACTCTCCAACCCCTTCTCTAGGAAAGAACTAAGTCAGCTTATACTCACTAAATTTATAACTGAAAACTCAAATTCAGTTATGCTGATTGTAGATGTATGTTAAATGTAAAGCTAAATTACTGTCATTATTACATTAAATGGCATTAAGGATTTTGTAACTCTGAGAGGCCAAATCATACCAGAACAACAGCCCTTACTGGCTGTGGACACACCCACCCGGGAGCTGTGCAGTGCACTACAGCAGTGTCAGTATTCCTGTGGTGTCCTGGCTGAACCCCTCTGTGTGACAGATCCAGCAGCACAGTCCAGGTTTGTGAGGATGGGCCAGGGATAGACACTCACCCCACACAGTAAATGTCTGGAGGCTCAGCATCACACCTCAGCCAAGGCTGGAGGCTCTCTATGGGCGACTGACCATTCACATTGTATGTCCCGACAAAAACCCTGCAAAGACAGTGACAGAATCCCAGAGCTGCAAACTGCAGAGCCCAGGAAATAGCACTGCTATTAACCAGGTAAATAATGTTCCATATAACTAACATGTTGCCAGGGAAAATTAAGAAAGGTCACAAAGTTTAAAGCCCTAAAATGATTTAACTACAGCTGCACCTTTACAGACGCATTTTTACAGAAGAACACATTGTTATACACAGATACAAAGTATTAAAGAAAAAACAAAAATAAGACTGTAGCTGTGCAGTAGCAGTTTGAAATGATAAATTCACAGAATGAAATGCATAAAACGATTTCAAACACAGTAAAGTTTTGGTCCTAATTATGTATTTCACTCAAGCTCTTTCTTATGAGCTTATTGGAACAACTACATGGATAAGCAGTGGACAGAAATGGAGAGGGAGAAGGCTGGAGTGCACAGAGCTGATGCATTTCCAGACACAAATAAGCACAGAAAAAAGTGATTTCAAAAAGGCCATTTCCTCCACAAGAACCATGAGGCAAGTCTTTATAGAGACATGAATGAAATTCTGCTCTGCTCATGCCTAAACGTGGAAGGCAAACTGTTCCAGAAAGTATGGATCATACTTTTCTACAGAAATTCCTGTTTGTGGGGACACAGGATGGAATAACAGATGAGTTATTCCAACAGTCTGTGCTAAGTTACAACCCACAAAATAAGTTCTTCTCAGGAATGATCATTACCTGTAATTCTGGATGTATGTGTAGGAGTCCTCCATTTGTACAAGCTGAGATTTAACAATAGTATCTCTTAGTCCAAACTTCGGTTCTGATAAGATTGAGGCCTTGTTCGAAGCCATGACACGGGAGGCCCGAACCTGTTCAGTTCTCACTTCAGGCTTGAGTTTGTTTTGCCTGCAAAGGAAAGCAAAATCACAGATGAAGCCCAGGCTATCTCCACACTCTAGCATATTTCTGCCACTGAGGCCTTAATTCAAATTTTTTCTGTCTGTTCACTAAAGACAGGTAACATTTGGGATAAGCCAAGAAGATTGAAAAGAGCATTTCTTAGCACGGTTGAGATGTCCAGACAAAAGCTGTTTAACTAACTGAAATAACAAATGGTTTTCACCATCCTGGTGCAGGCTGTTGATGCAGAGCAGGCCTTACTCACACCTGGAAAATGATACAAAACCTGTACACCTTCCCTGCTTACTGGAGCAAGGAGAGGGAAATCTCATCTCACTCTGCCTCTGCTCAGCCCTTCTGACCTTAGCCAGAGAATGAAGAACTGTGCTTGTTTATAAAGCCTTCTGGTGGAAATCTTCCAGCTCTGCCCAGAGTAGGTGGAGAAAGAGGTGGTTTTACCTTGTGTCTCCTGGCTCTACAAACTTCTTTTGCAAAGGAATAATGCCACAGCTTGGGAACTCCCACCAGCAATTGGATGGTATAAACTTAAGGTCAGCAACCTGCATACCAGTGCCAAGGACAGCACATGGACAGACTCTGAATGATATGCATCAGGGTCCACAAAGTCCTGGGAACTGGAAAATGAAACTGTAACATCTTAAGAGTGTATCTGTGAGACATAGTGGCTGTAAGCCAAAGCTCTCTGAATTCAAAATAAACAATGCTAGCAGGTCCTGTCCCACTAAACAGCCAAAATATGCCCAAACAAGAGAATGGCAGGATTGTCTCTGAGGGAGTGGAATGAAATTTCCACTAATGTTTTGACAGCATGCTTATGCTGAACTTTTTTCTCTCTTAACTAGAACCTGCAGATTCTCATCTCAAAAAGTTGCCAGCTTCTGCTCTAGACCCCCTCACCTCTGTGCCGTGACCCGCCATGGCCACCAGCAGTTGGAACTGGTAACATGGCTGCAGGATTGCTGCTGCACAGAGTGCAGAGCTCGCCCACTGGCACCAGGGACATACCCTTCCCTTCCCCTTGATGTCCAGGGAACTGACATCACCAGAAAAACCCGTATCACCAGGAAGCTCAGAGAGCTCTCTGCACATTCTGATTCTTTCTCTTGACATCAAACCAACCATTTGCCAAACCCAGTTCATTCAATCCTTACACAATCACCCAGGACCCAGAATGCTGGTGTTCTCTGTGTTTATGTCACTATACCGAGACCCTGTGAGGAGGGAGACACGGCTAAACCAGCACAGAAATGTGGCCACCACTGTTACTCCTCGCTCGACCTTCCACAAGGAGTTGTTGATGTGCACAGCTCACTTCAGCTGCAGTACCAAACCTGCACACGAGAGAGACGCTGTACCTGGGAGTGCTTCTATCAGTGCTGTCGTGGCTGCAGCTCTGACTGACTGCAGCTTTTCTTCCATTTTGTTTGACACTTTCAGAGCCAACCACTTCTGAAAAAAAAAACAAACCAAAAAGTCTCACTTTAAACACAAAGTGTTCTTCAATTTATCAACATGCTTATGTAAACACTGGCAAAAAGCTGTGGGCAGAAAATAATTCAGATTTGTGTGGAAAAACAAAGTACCCCACAGTATCCCTTTCAGCTATCTGACAGATTTAGCTTACTCTGACCCAGCTGTTCCGTGATGATGCAGCTTCCCCTGCAGAGGAAGAAGTGACAGGAGCCACAGAGAGCAGCAGAACCACTGTCCACTGTGGGAGCACTAGCTGCTGGCTCTCCTTTACAGCTAAGCTGAAGCAGAACTTAGCAGCACAAAATCCAGGGCTTTACCCCAGGAATCTGAAAAATGTATGTTAAGCAGATTTTTCCTTTCTGAAGCAAGACAGGAGTACAAAGAAAGGGGGAAAAAAGGGAACCAAACAACCCCCACAGTACCATTTAAAGGGTTTCTACCTATCTGTAAATACCCAGCAAGGCACAGGTGTCTTCCCCATCGAGACACCTCGAGGGCCGTTCAAAGTCACACCACGGACCCACTGAACCGCAGCAGAAACATTGGCCTCAATGCAAACTGCACACTCCTAAAACAGTAACAGGGCTGCTACCACACAAATCGAACTAACCACAGGAGTGACACTAAACACATCACACTACCTTAGCAAAATTTGACCAGTCTTTCAGCATTTTGTTTCAGTTACAATATTCTGCTCCTACAAGTTGCAAAATAACAGTTAAAAAAGAGGATTCTGAGGGAGGTCTCTGTGTTTAAGATGCAAAACCAGCAATCTTAAAATCATGCTCCTTACCACACAAATCTAACGATGATGCAGAAATTGTTAATATTGTTGGGTTCTAGGTATGCAGCTGAGCTTCTTCTTCAGTGAACACAACCCAGAAAAAATTAAGATATTATTGCTGTCACAGAACATTCTTCAGAACAAGAGCGCAAAACAGAAATAGAACTTGCAGTACTTCACCCAGGTCCTCAGGATACAAACCAGCTGGCAGGAAGTAGCCAAATTCTCAGCCTGGAAAATCTCTCCTGCCCAAGAGCCCTCTGAGAATAGACTGTGTAAGAGGATTTATCAGAGCTTGGATGCAGAAGAGCATGTGACTGAAACCTCACTGCAGATCACACAGTCAATCAGGAGCACACAGAGATGCACTGGGAGGTGTGGGCCTGGGGACCTGGGATACAGCAGTTTCTCCATGGGCATTGAGAACTCAATTAATACTCCTTGGACCTCTGCAAGCTCTCCCAATAACAACCATGCAACATCCCCTTGAGAGTGAGTGAGAGGAACCAACCTGAACCTTCACCTCAATGGACAATGGTTATTTTTGTGCCAACAGCAGATTTCCAGGCTTTATTACCCACATGGGTCCATGCCACTTGCCAGCATGCAGACGGCATTATTGCAGACTGGAAAGACATGTGAGCCTGCTGCTGACACAACTGCTACATGATCCAAATATCAGTTATACATCACACCTTGCATTCTAACCTCATGGGCAGAAATCAGCTTTAGGTAGGCCGCTCCTAAGAAAGAGATTAGCTTTGGAAAAGGGCTGTTTCCTTTAGATAAAATTGTATCTAGCCACAGATTTCTGTAGTCAGAGAGATCTATATGGTAGCACTCTGAAGTGGAATAATGACCTTGTTCAATAATTGAACTGAGCACAGAAATACAGAGCAACATGCAGAGATTACAGAAGGTCTCAATCGCACAGAATTTGCAGTTAAATTATATTCAAGCAGTAATAAAGGCATTAATGTTAAAAATGTGCAGTGACATTATAATACTGTTCTACAACAGGAAAATGTATCACATCTCCTGGATAAAACACAATTCACGCTTAGCCTCCAAAGGGGAGAATTAAATTAGCCTTCATGCAATGAGAGCAGCCCAGCCTAAACACAGCAGGGTACAGCAAAATGCCAACATTCGGGTTTTGAATCCCACACTGACTTCCAGGAATTGCTTTAGCTCTGAATCTTCTCACACGTGCACTCTGCAAAGCAGGAAACGCCATCGAGCACCGGGAGTGGCGGGGCCGGCACAGCCCGCGCCCACCCGCGGAGGAGGCGCCAGGAGAGCGCGGCCCGCCCGGTAGAGACGACCCGGGCGCCCGGGGCGGGCACCGGGCGACAAAGCCGCCGGAGCCCCGGCGGCCAGCGCCCGGCAGCAGCTTC
>VYZQ01044219.1:16352-39255 GCA_013400655.1 Mystacornis crossleyi
ATTTAAACCCTGTGTCCTTTTCCAGCTCCATGATGGTCACACGGATTTGTTTCCGTGTGTGATGGGTGAACAAGGCACCCCGTGGAAGGTGAAGTGGGAGGTGATGTGCAGAGGTGGCTGTTTCTCCTGACAGTTTTAGACTCCTACCTTACAGAAGATGCCTAATATTTGGAATTAGCTGCAGAAAATCTGCTCTTGAAACTGCATTTCACTTTTTTTTTTTTTTTCCATGTAAGTCATTGATGAAAAGATGTTTTGAATCCCCTACACTGATATTTCTTTACAGGGTAACTGGGAAGTCACGGCCCTAAAAATTTGGAATTATTACTGTGAATTTATCCCAGTGTTCAGCTGTTCCAGATTTACTGCCATATGTTGGCCTTTAGTGCAGCTCTCCCGTCCCCCACGTTGTTAGCAGCCTCAGGTGTGCAGAATGGCTCCATGAATCCGTGAACGTGATAAATGTTATCCATTACTGGCAAGATTGCTCCGCATCTCACTGCAGTTGGTTTCACTACAGAAACGCTTCCAGTAAAGCAGAGCTTTTATTTATTTTTTCCAGGGGTTTCTGTGATTTCACCATTTCTCTGGCCAGTGCACTTTTCATTAGTTACTGGTTATTTAAAAAGTTATCCAGTGCTGTTTTCAAATTAAATCCACTGTCTGCTCTCCTCAGGGATCTCACCAGGAAGATGACTTGTCATGTGTGTTTGAAATCCTTCAGCTTGGCCAAGTGGGTGCAGACCAGGGGAGTAGAAAGAGCTCCTGATCCTTCAAATCCTTCTCCTTCACGGTCTCCTAGAGTAAGCACCATGTGCAAGGAATGACCTTGGAGGGGTTGAGGTAGTTGCTACAGTTCCTAGAGTTTCTAAAGAGGAATAAGTCATGCCAGGGACCGTAATTATTATTTTTCAGTGTCCTCCAGCCTTTTCTGCACTGGTTAATGTATCAATGTATCATCAACTCTCCCATCCTTGTTGGAGCTGCTGTGGAGCTGATTGAAAATCCCCCAGCCGGTTTCCCTTTGAAAGCCACTGTGTTATAAAACTAAGAACATCTTTCTGATTTCAAATGCTGCTCTGAAACTCCCAAAGCCCCTTATGCCAAAAGCAATCATGTTTTAAATGCAGGTAAGTACCAGCTCTGGCTGAAATTCCAGTGATCAGGCTGTGGAGGTAAGAGAGAAGAGAAGAGGAGAGGAGAGGAGAGAAGAGAAGAGAAGAGAAGAGAAGAGAAGAGAAGAGAAGGGAAGAGAAGAGAAGAGAAGAGAAGAGAAGAGAAGGGAAGAGAAGAGAAGAGAGAAGAGAAGAGAGAAGATAGAATCAATCATAGAATCTCCCTGTGACTTTTCCTTGCCCTAATCAGAGTTACTCTGGTTTTACACTCACCTGAAGCAACAAGGAAACCTAAAGCCCTTGTGGGAGAGATATGAAAACATTGTTCTGTGAAGGAAAAGACCTAAGAATTTTTAACAAGGAAAGTGCTGATGAATCTATGAATCATAGAATCATAAAATCTTAGAATGGTTTGGATTGGAAGGGGCCATAAAAATCATCTTGTTCCAAAGCCCAGCTTTTAAATGTTAATCATCCTTCTGCAAGTTCATTCATGACTGTTCTAAGCTTAGTGGTGGCACATCTTGTCCCTTCTCTAGTGATTTGATTGGGCCATGTTCATTTAATTTTATTTTCGAGGCTGAAAATGCTGTAAGATCCCTGCTATGGGTTGGAAGAATTTATCTCACATGGGCTTCCATATTGTAGAAGCTCATCCGTGTGTGATGAATTCTGCAGAGAGAAACCCCAAAATTGGAGGGGGCTGCTCTAGGACTTGTCTGGGGGTGCAGTGGCTTCAGGTTATTTTCACTTCGGGGTCCCACCACAATGCTGAGGGTGCTCTTGAGGTCAGCAAAGCCGGTGGTGCTTTTTACTGGATTAGTGCTGTTCCTGTAGGTGCTGTGACTGCACACTGCCAAGAAATCACACCCTACCTGCTTCAGTTTTCCCAGGCATCTTATTTCTCTGCAGAATTTCTGCCTGGCACTGGTTTTGGGTGTTGCTCTCTGTTGCTAAACAGCTGGTCTGTCCCACATCTAAGTGGGCCACCCTCCATTCTAGAAAAAAAAAAAAAAACAAAACTGAATCAGAAGAGGGTGTTTTATTCACCCACTGTTAAACAAAGCTGTCCTCATTTGAGTCTGCAGAGGTCACTTAGAGAGGTCTCTCCGAAAATGTCTGAACACTTATTGCTGCTCTTCCTCCTCTGTTCCTGTAGCAGCAAGGATTCACACCCATTCCCATCACATTTCCTGCCATTCAGTGGGCACCGTGGTTCTGCCTGCGTGAGTCCTTCTGCAGAGCGACGGAGAGGCGGGGAGAAAAGCTGCTGTGTTTTCTGTCAGACGGAGTTTGGTAAATAAGTGTAAATAAGACTTACAGAGCCGTCCACAAGTTTAAAAAGATCCAGCCAGAAATAGCAAGCTGGCAGGGCGGGCTCTGCTCAACAACATCACCCTTGGCCACCGAGTTTCTGTTTGTTTTTTTCTTTTCTTTTCGGTGACTGAAGCAAAAGCTGATGGGAGAAAATGTGCAGAAAGGTCCGGGAGGTGACCTGGAAGTGAAAAAGCAAGAAGAAAGGCTCTTAAATTGTTGTGTCTCAATCAGGGGCTAGGCAGCTTTCTTTACTCCTACATTTCCTTTTATCTGTGTGCAGGATGCCATTATTTTTGTTTGCAGCAGAGCAGGGAAGCTCAGCTAACACTCAGATCCATGATGTGACATGTTTTTCATAAATGAATGACAGAGGAGTTTTTTTTCTGTCACAGTGCGGGCTCTCAAAAATGGCTTGGTATAAACTCCTCCATCCAAAAAACTTTCCACGGAGCTTTCTGGGAGGATGAGAGATCACTCTGGACATGTGCTGAATCAAGGGGGCTTTGATCCATGATCCCAGCTGATCCAAAGCCTGGGCCCATCCCCATTGGCACAGTGTTATTCAACAAGATACAGACACTTTGTACAGACAAGATACACCACACTTTTATATGGTGCTTAAAGAATAATGAAGGACGTTTTACAGCCTTCTCAGACCTCTCAATAGTCAGGGATTTCTTTGAAGAGGCCAAACAGTTGTCAGAGTGAGTTTGAGTTGATTTATAGAGTGTTTGAAATAGCTGGGACCGGAGAGGTTAACAGATACTCTCATTAAAATTCAGTCCTTTAAACTGAAATATCCTGAAATCTGCTGCACTTCACACCACATGAAAGTGGGTGTAACAGCGATGAAATAAGTTGGAGTTCTTCTCTTCTTAAAGTGTCGGGCAATTTGAAATGCAACGCAATGTGCAATATTTTGGTGTGAAGACATCAACTGGCCTTTCCCAATGAAAACTGGGCAGAGACTTAAATTTGCGCTGGCAAAAGACCTGGTCCCAGGAGTTCAACAGATACGGGGCAATGCCCAAGAACCACAGTGCTCCTAAGAGTGACAGAAACCATCAGGTAGGGTGAAAACAAGCTTTGAGCATCCCCTTGCAACTCAGTTTCTCGGTCCCTGCCAGCCCCATGTATGTCTATTTATAATTGCAACTTCCCTCAGTTAATCATGTCAAAAATGACATTTTTACCTCTGGGAACTGTATCTGATGTAACAATCTTTGCAAAATTGTTAATCCCCAATGTGAATCCTCTAGTAAACTGATTATGGTGCTGGCAGCATGAAATAAGTAAGTTCAGACCTTCCATTAATCACTGCACAAATCACAAAATTTTGAAAAAATTTTGAGCTGAATTCAGATGTATAAGAACATTTCTGGTACTTCAGGGAATAATATACACACAGCTTCAGACATCATGTGAGTGGGTAGCTGCTGAGCACAGGAGCCATCCACTAGTTGGTGGAAATTCGTGAACCAGAATTTTCTCATTTACTCATACGCAAGCAGTTCATGCAGAAGCAGTGGGGCCAGGAAATTGGAATGTGTTAAAAAGAAATGACTCTCGAGGAATATTTTGCTCATGGGTGTCTTGCCTTGCCCACCAAAGGCTGCCCAGACAGGTTCTGCTCATGGCACTGCTGATCAGCACCCACTGGATACAAGGCTCAGCATTAACACTTCTTCAGGAAACAGAAATGACAGGAAATAGAAATGTCAACTGAAACAGCAACACAACTGCAGAAACCCCAGAAATGCAAAGGAATATGTGGAGAAGCTGAAATGACTGTTAGATACCTGGAGATATCAATTTGTTCCAACCTTGGCCTTCTCCAGGCCACCTTGGTAGGGAGCAAGAGAGCATTCTGTGAGAAAAAAAACAAAACATGAGCAGTTTCATTTTACATCTCACAGGGGAAAAAAAACCCAAACCAAATAAAAAACCAGACAGGTGAAGATGTTTGAGTTTTACAGTGTCATTGTTCTCAAGGTCAAACTTTTCTCCTGTGAAGACAAGGATGGGGTGAACCTCTTCAGTTCATACATGAACCCATGTCCGGCTACCTGCATATCCTCTTTCTGAAAAATCACTGAGTTCCACCCCTGTCTCAGTCTGCTCTTGTGCTAGCACAGATTTGGAGATATCAGGACTTGGGAGTAAACTGAGGAGCTCGACAGGGCGCAAGGAATCCATGATCCCCAGGTGATTTAGACCTCCAGATCTTGCTGTACTCCTGGAGGGTGGTAAGGCCCTGGAGCAGATTGCCCAGAGAAGCTGTGGCTGACCCATCCTGGAAGTGTTTAAGCCAGGCTGGATGGGTTTTGGAGCAACCTGGTCTAGCAGAAGGTGCCCTGCCGACTGCAGGAAGCTGGGACTCCATGATTTTTAAGGTCCCTTCCAACCCATTTTATGATTCCATGACTTTCTTCTCAGGAGAGAACCCATCTGTTGCCTCCCAAACCAAGACATGTCGTAGTTCAGGCAATACTTCCCTCCAAGAACTTCTCCTAGGTGATGGCATGGGTGGGGCTTCAGTATCGGTCCTTCCCTGGAAATGGTGAATTTGGAAGTTGAAGCAGTGAAGCAGGACAAAGGCGTCTGGGTGGAGTTATCAGCAGCACACAGGAGCTGCTTTCCATCTGTTCACGTTTCAGGAAACCGCGCTGCATCCTTGAATATCCGTCCCTGCTGGTCCTCATTACATGCTGCTCAATTGCTTTGGAGACAAAATAGCAATTTCTTAATGCTCCATCTCCCCTCCTCCCCTTTTTTTGTTGCATGTGTCTGAAATTAAATTCAGATTTTAAATCACAGGATGATTTATCACCTTTTTCTAAGAGGCAGTCTCTCCCTGGTTAAACAGATGATTTACCTGTAGCTTCACCCCTCAGGGAATGAAAGTCTCCTGCACTGAATGGATGATTTGGGGGTCTTTCTTAGAAGTTGATGAGCAGTGGGAAAGTCTCCAAATCATATGATATAAAACTCAGTATGCACACCACTTCAGGAAATTTTTACTTTTTCCAAAGGTGCTATGGACTGTCCCTGTTCAGAGCTGGGTTAGGACCTCTGTGTGGTCACTGTGATCCAGGGAAGTGGCTGGGTCACCATCCCTGGAGGCGTTTAAGACCTGTAGATGTGGCACTTGGGGACGTGGCCTAGTGGTGGACTTGGCAGTGCTGGGTTAACGGCAGGACTTGATGATTTTAGAAGACTTTTCCAACCCAAATGATTCTTTGATTTTACCTTCCTACCAAATCCATTTCCCTTGGAGAAGACCGCATCTAAATTACGCCTCAAGGACCAGGACTGAAAAGTAACCTGAGAGCTCAGTATGGCTGAGAGACTGTTTGGCTGTGTCCATGATCCAAATACTCTGAAAGGTGGGGGAAGCCAAGGCAAAGGAGGAGGTAAGAACCAGCAAAAGGGTTCTTAAATACTCAGTGCATGGAAACACTTAAAGAATCATAGAATCATTAAGGCTTGAAAAGACATCCAAGATCTCCACCTACCAAATCCAAGTAAGTGGGAAATTACCACCATGGTGAATTCAAAAGTAGGCTCAGTATTCCTGTGAAAAATAGTTGAGTACGATTCAGAGCACAAGGCATTTCCACCATCCTAAGGTAAATACGAACATGCAGCCCTGTGAAGTGAGGCAGGACGTAAATCAGTGTTAATAGTTCCCGTCTTTTACAGTCCAGGCACCAGCCTGGACCAGCTTGGGCCCAAACAGAGCAGTCCCACATATTAAAGCGTAGTTGAGTGCCTCTTGTGAGGACTCCTCCTGGGTTATCTTGGGCAGGTGGTTCCGGTTTGCCCTGGGGAAATATTGCCAGTGGATCAGACGGTGTGAAAAACCTGGCTTTGAGAAATGGAAATGGAAACGTGTCAAACACGTTTGGGACTTCACTCCCCAGGCTGAAAAGTGAGATTGAAAGAGGAGACACAAATAAAGCTTTGCATTAAGCTGTCCTTGCTGCTCCTGGAATTTCCTGCTGCTTTTCTCCGACAGCCTTTGATGAGTCTTGGAGTTCTGCAAAGGTGTTTCTGCAGTGGGCACATCTGGTTCTGTACAATTTCACTCCCTGCCTTGAGGAGTTGGTGCTTATTTTTATGATTTTTGCTGTCTTTTCCCTTTTCCTCTCTGTCTAATATAGAAAAAAGCTCCCTTCTAAATATCTTCAAGAAGAGATCAAGCAGAATATGGACTTTTCTGCAATTGGATTTGCCTGCTTCAGAGGCAGCTTTGTGTTATAAGTTAAACCCTATATGGAAGCTGGGTTTTGATGGAGAAATGGAAAAGTCATGTTTGGGTACGTCCTTAGATTTACTTTGGATCTATCACAGCCTCCTTCTGCCCTCTCATCCGATCCATGTTCATCCTCTGAACCAGACAAAGTCCTTTTTCCCCAGGGTGTGGGTGCAGGAGCTGAGATAAATCAGGACAAGCTGTGAATGCTGCTAGTGGTCCATGCTGGATGTAAAAAGCTCTGCAGTTCCATTGTGAGGTCCTAAAAAATGTCTGTGGTGGTTGTCTGTGCTTCTCTGCCTGTCTGAGGCCCTCACTGGAGTACTGACTGGATGCTACTCTACTCAGCAATTTTGGGAAACAGGGAATTTCAAGGGAGATAGGAAAGAAGAAAAACAGAGGGTTTATATGTGCATACAAAAAAAAAAAAAACCAGATATATATGTCACAAATAAGAAACAGGGAGTATATGNCAGGAGAGCCCTTGTCAGCTGGAAGTGGCTTTCCTGGATGTCTTTCCATCAATTCTTCTCAGCATTCAGCTTTATTGGCCTCTCAATGTCTGCACAAAGTTTAGTGTTACATGAAACAACATTCAGTATCCAGAAAACAAAATTCAGTATCCAGAAAGCAAAATCAACCCAAAGCAACCCAAAACAATCCCTCAGCACTGAGGAGCTTAGTGAAACCAGACACTTTTTGTTCTTTTGTCTCATAGAATATTAAAAAAAAAAAAACCCTCTTGAATAAATACCACAAAACTTCCTAAATCTGTAATGGAAGGGAAACTGATACCAATTATGCATTTAGTAATCCCCTCAAAAGATAACCACAGCAGCCTTGATGACGTCAGGTCTATCTGCTGTAGTGAAAAGACATTAAAAAGCAATCACAAACAAAAGCAGATCTCTACGTAGTGCTCTGTTCACTGGGAGAGGGGAAGGCACATTATTGTGGTTCAGAGGTTTGCTGCGAGCAGGGTGAGGAAAGACAAACCGGAGATGGGTTTGCCACACATATTTTGGTTAAAACACCGGTGATGTGAGAGTCCTGGCTCTCACCAAATGCATTTGTCAGCTAAAAACTTGCTGAAGAATTACAGGCAGAGGAAAATCTCGCACAGTTCTCGGGGTTTGGTCCTCCTCAGACTTTTATTTCTCCCTCTGAATTTGCAGCGTAGGGATAATTAACAAGATCTGCACTGTTCTGCTGCTTCTCCCTCACCACGGAAATCAATGTTTCCAGCCTGAGGATAAGGAATAGCACATGCCACATATGCTTAGGCAGAATCTGTGTACTCTTTAGCTCTTCTAATGGGAAGCAAGATGTATCTAGAGTCACATTGAAGAGGATCCAAACCCAGCGAGTGTAAACAAGCAACATCAAATACGCAGGGATAATAATGATGCAATTCCAAAATTAAAAAAAAAAAAAAAATTCACAGCATGTGTAGTGTTTATTCACAAAAGCAAAAATATTTGTAAATCAATTTTTAATGACACAATGTCAGTATTAGGAAAAGAGTCTTTTATATTTGCATGATTGAATAAATATATCAGTATGTATAGTGAGCCAAGAGAGTTATTGAGTCTCAGCTTTATGAGAAATTCAGTAGTTCGAATATTATTTTTTTTTCATTGCAATCTGTAATTTAATGCTATATTTTGATTTTTGCCTCTCATGCATTTAAAAAAGCATCCCATTTTTTGGTCAATGAAAATATATCACTGAAACTATTCCAACATTTATTTTTGTTTGACTTCTAGTATTTCATTTTTACTAGATAAAGCCATAGAATATGGAATTATAATAAGAAAGTGAATATAAAATTAAATGTGAAGATAAATACTGAATAAAAGAGAACATAATAAATAAGCTTCTAAAATAAAATAAATCAGAATAAACAATGTATCCTAAATATATATTACAAGTGGAATAACTCTACCAACTAAACGCTGAAATATATTATGTAAAAGCTGGTTTTAAGCAATGTTGAAATGAAATCAGCACATTCCTCGGGAAGGTTGAGATTTTGATGACTTCGCAGAACATGATGGAAAATGTTTTGCCAAAACCCTGCAGAACCAAGCTAATACATTTTGAAAAGCATATGCTGAGAAGCGGTTTGGGATGACATGCTTGGGCCGAGTGGATAACAAGACTATTTCCAGCTAATTTCAGATGGGAAAGCAGATGGGGCTGTTTCTTGCTGTTAGACTTCTGTGGTCACAGTCTCTCGAGGGCTGAACTTAAACATCTGAGTCCCTGTGATTATTATTATTATTATCGCAACTAAAAATAATATGGCCAGGTCTGCATTCCCGACTTATATCCCACTGGGAAAAGTGCAGGAAGGTTTTATCCTTGCCTGGAACATCTGTAACCCACCAGAACTTCAGGTGGCACGTGTGTGGTACATCTCACCTACATCCAGAGCTGGTGTTGGCTTGCAAATGCATGGAAGTTTTGCACTCTGAGGGTTCCCAGGGTGTCCAAGGGTTCTGAACAGGCCTGACAGAGGTGACAGAGGACCTACAGAAGACCTGTTCTCTTCTGGATTATCACCACTGTTTGAAGCGTTTAAACATGCCCATGCTGAGGTGATAAAATCCCTTATTATTTATTTGGGATGTGGATCTGTCTATGAGTGAGAGGTCAAGGCTCCACGTGCAGTCAACAGGGATTTTGTGGAAGTTCATCCATGACCTGAGCTCTTACAGGCAGCTGTAGGGACAGTTTGTCCCCACTCTCCAAGTCCTGCATGGGAAACGGGAGGTGTCTCGCTCACATTGAGTGGTTTGGGTCAGGAGGGATCTTCAAAGATCACTTTGTCCAATCCTCACAACATGGGCAGGGACACCTTCCACTATCCCAGGTTGCTCCTAACCCCATCCAACCTGGCCTTGGGCACTTCCAGGGATGGGGCAGCCACAGCTTCTCTGGACAACCTGTGCCAGGCCCTCACCACCCTCATAGTCAAGAATTTATTCCTGATAATTGATAATCTAAACCTACTCTCTTTCAGTAGAAAGCCATTCCCTTTTTTCCTATCCCTACATACTCATGTCCAGAGTCCCTCTCCAGGTCTCTTGGAGTCCCTCAGGCACTTGAAGGGGGTCTAAATTTTCTCTGGAACCTTCTCTTCTCCAGGCTGAACAATCCCAACTCTCTCAGCCTGTCTCCCTATGAGAGATATTCCATCTCTCTGATCATTTTTGTGTCCTCATCCGGATTCACTCCAACAGCTCCACGTCCCTCTTATTCTGGAATGCAACACTCCTGGGAAGGTAGAAGGGCAGAGTCCCCTCCCTCAGCCTGCTGCCCACCTTGCTTTTGATGCAGCCCAGGTTACAAATTTCTTTCTGGAATGCAAGCTCACATTGCCAGCTCATGTCCTGTTTTTCATCCACCAGTGTCCCCAAGTCCTTTTGGAGCTGCTCTCAAGCAATTAATTTTTTTGTCTGTGCTGATAACCGAGGATTGCCCTGATCTGGGTACAGGACTTTGCATTTAGCCTTGTTGTATTGCCTGAGGTTCATTGCGGGCCCACCTGTGTTCCTGACACCTCTGTTCAGGGTGACAGCTTTCACCCAGAGGTTTCCTGTAATGTTGGTCAGATGTTTGTCTGGGTCTGGGACCTCAGATAGCTCAGCCAGGAGTGATTCCAGAGCAGACAGCACGTGAGATCTTGGGGTGGCCTCTTTTGTACGACACCATGAAAAATGCTAACATCAGGGGATTAGAACCAGTGGCCACCTGGAAGATTTCCAGCTTTGAAATTCTTCTTTTGTTTTAATCCCTCCTTCCCCCTGAGATGTGCTGAGAGGATCCTTCTGCTGGAGTGGGCTGCACGTTTCACTGCCTGCAATTGCAGGGATCACACCATCCAATCCCACTGGAGGTTTAACCAATTCAAAACCATTTAACTGCACTTCAAGACAGAGTGACAGGTAGCTGAACCTCTGGATACATTTCAGAAATGGGTTTTTACCTTGATTTTCATTTTTAACATGATCACACTGCAACTGTCCATCTGTCTTAGCTGACTGTCAGTCTTGCTTCCCCCTGCTAGAACTGTTTCTGTCTGCTTGCCAGTTTCAATGAGACTGAAAGAATTACTCAAATTCCCAAGAATTTGTTCCTAGAAATGAACAGAAGACTTCATCTGTAGGCCTTTGGAAGGCAGGGTCTCAGTATGAAAACCAGAATTACCCATTCTCCTTGTCCTGGAGGCACATCAGTCACTGTGTGTCCATGCTGGGAGTATTTCTGCCTCTTCTGCTTCCTGTTAAACTGGTCATGAGGGCACCTGAGAGGGCCTGGAGACAGTGTGGATGGGAGTTCAGGGGTTCTCAGGAAGAACTGCAGGGATTTGGGGAGTTTGAGGGTTGTGGAGGCCTGGAGATGCAGGGATCTGCAAATCTGATGCATTGCCAGACTTGGGGCTTGGGAAGGTCCTTCATGTATCTCAGTAGGAGGAGATGGTTCCGCACATGAGAGGAAAGCTGGGGATGTTGAGGCAGGATTGTTTACAAAATACTGTGCACACAGTTCTGTAGAAAACCTGTCTTCTTTCAATTCTGCTGCTTATGAATATTTGGGTGGCTGATAAGCAAGAACACTCATTGTTCCCTTCTCAGGACTGAGCTGTGTTGACTGTGGCATCCTCTCCACAGGGCTGTCCCTGCTGATTTTCCCTTGGTGTTCATTTGTGCAGCTAATGGGAGCATTTTCCTAATCAATGCTGGTAGAGTCCTCTTATTAATATCGATGAGTTGGAGAAAGAATAGAATGAGCCACTGGTAACATTCCCCAAGGCTGAGTGTCTGAGGAGGAAAAGGCAGAACTGCAAACCAAGAATTGTCATCAAGGGCGTGCAATGAAAACCTTCAGCTGGACCCCTGTTTCCATCCAGAAAAGAGGAAAAACACTCCATGATCATCATGTGAAAATGGTAAAGGTACAGTAAGAAACCAGGAATGCTGAGAAAAAATAGGAATTGTAAGGCTGAGTGAATCTGGATGACTCAGATGATGGTTCACTCTACTCCTGGGTATCCCCTGACATGCACTGGCACCAGTGAAAACTCTTCTGGGTAATTGGTGCTGGGATATATCCCTGGCCCCTGAACACGGACACCCTTGGACATCAAGATACAGGTGGCTTCAGCAGGCTTCAGTGGGCTGCCCATGTAGAAAATGCTTTAAAGCAGAAATAAATCCTGCCTGGAGTGCTTTTTCTGATAGGAAAACTTCATGTCAGAACATCCCAATCTCTTCATAGCACAGGGCTGGTAAAATAACACTGATTTTCCCTGCTGGCTTCACAAAGAGGAGATCTGGCAAAGTGTCATGGACAGAATAGATCTGTTCAAATGAAACCACCCTGACAAACAGCATCCTTCTTAAAATTTAAATTAACTGTTTTTCCCCGCCTAATAATGCCAGTCACAGAGCCAAATTCTTATCTGTGCTTTCCTTTGTTTCTTTTGTTTATTTAATCTGATTTAATTTAATCAACCATTTGTTTTTGGAGCTATGTGTATGAATCCATTAAAGCACTGAGTGCTATTTTGGAAATAGAGATTTGCTGTCCTTTTTTTGTCTCTTTTTCCTTCTGGTTTGCACTGCTCCTAATGAGGTGCAAAGTTGACAGCTGAGAAGATTCTTTTTCATGTGTCTTTTAAGCAGACAGTCCAGTCTACTGGATAAAAAATGTTCAAAAATTAATTGGGGGCTTCAGGATTTGCCTTAATGTGAAGTGAGGCTCATCCAGTGACCTGAGGCTTTGTATTCTCCAGGGGGAAAAAAAAGATTGTAGGAAGGAAGGGTTCATGTCCTGTGTCCAGAGTTGAGCTACCTTTCCTGGGAATCAGAATTTCTCTCTGGACTTTCATGGCTACAACTCCACTGGAAATAGTCATGATAGAGGCAGCTGTGCTTGAGCTCTGTGAGCAAAATCGCAAAATCATCAAGTATAGAATGGTTTGGCTTGGAAAGCACCTTAAAGATCATCTTGTTCCAACCCTCTGCCTTGGGTAGGGATATCTTCCAGCTTACTCAGAGCCCTATCCAGACTGGCCTTGAACGCTTCCAGGGATGAGGAATCCACAACATCTCTGGGAACCTATGCCAAGGCCTCACCAAAATCAAAGGCTGTTATTCTGACTGATGATGAGTGAAACCTGGGAAGTGCTGAAGAGGACTTTTCCAGGGAAAGAAACAATGTGGAAAGAAGGACAACAATGGGCAGAGGGCTGAAAGGAGAGCCCTGAGTTTTCAGGCTTGTCTCTGCTCTTTGGAGGGGTGGGAGATACAGGGATAGCAAACACTGCTGCGTGGAGGGGCTGAAAGGGATGCTCTCTGGCCGAGCTGTTGGATTCTCACTCAGCAGTGCTCCCTGAGGCTTTTCACAGTTCTAGCACAGGGGAAAAATTGTGTTCGGAGATGATCCCAGTGTCCAATCATCCCTGTGTCCATCATCCCAGTGTCTGATCATCCCTGTTGTCCATCCCTGTCCATCCCACTCTCCTCCTGCAGGCAAGACAAAAGAGCAAAGCCACACAGTCAGAGAGGGTGGCCAGATCTCAGCAGCAGCAGGGAAGGGGCCAACATTTGGAACAGCTCTGCTGAGCACCATGCCCTGCCACCTGCTGCACCCACTGCTGTCCTCTGCTCTACACCATCACCTGGGGGCTCAGGATGGCTGCAGTGCAGAGCAGGACGGAGCTGGAAGAGAGTTTTACACCAGCCAGGCTGCTGGGTAACACAAGGTGAGAGTCAGCACCAGGAGTCTCTCATTCAGTATAGGAGTTGACAGGTCTGAGAACCTCGAGTGCTCCCCAGCCACAGCCTAACCCAGGTCCTGTCAACTGGGCAGAAGTGAAAAATTAGGTGGGTTTGGCTGAATAGCAGTGAGACAAATGGGGCTTATCAGAAACTCAAAGGTCAGAGCTTGTCACTTAACAAAATTATGTGGGAACAACGTGAGCACCACAACAGAAGACCTATGATGAGATACAAAAGAAATAATTGGCAGTGTTGCCTACAGTGTTTTCCTCATCTAAGCTTGGGAAAATCATCTTCATCACCCTTTTAAATTTGGGGGGTGCATCTCAACACAATACCCTAAGAGGCTGGTACAAGTGGTGACTTTATTATAGCCATTAATTAATATTCTCATCTATTTTTAACAATTCTAAAACATAACTGATTCTAACCACCTACAAACATCTCTTTCATGGTAGTATTTATTGCAATTTAATCATTCCAGGGTTCTCAGACCTGCGCTGTGTGTCTGCCAAGTGCGCTGAGTGACACAGCAAAATCACAGCAGGAATTTGCTCTGTGTGCATTGCTCTTCACCTTACTGCAGAAGTTATCAGGCTGTGGGGCTGGACACAGTCCCCCTACAGCGACCCCATTACCCTTCCCCGTTATGTCTGGTAAGAAAGGAGCAGACAAGCCTTAGGGATAAGAGGGAAAAGGTGTAAGGGGCAAAAAATCCTTGTGACAGTCATTTCTTTCTGCTCTTTTATTTCCCTACTTCCTACCTGACTCCCCTGTGGGGCAACCTCAAAAGAGATGAGATGTCCCTGCTCTATTTTCAAAGCTTTTCACTTCAAGGTCTCAGGTTGCAGCAGCTCTTGGTGATCCCCAGGCCTTTCAGTCAGGACAAGGACGCAGGGAATGGCGTACAAAGAGGGATGGAGATTGCAAGGACCAGCTGGGGAACTTTGGAGAAGAACAGTTCAGGAGGGGAATGTGGCCTGGAAGGGCAGACCATGGGTTTTAAGGTGACAGGGAGGCGAGGGAGGAATTACTTAAAGGTTTAAGGGGACCAGATGGGGTGGGGTAAATGGGGGGGGAAGAGGAGAAAATAATGTTGACCAAATGGAGTTATGGGAGAGGGACTTCTCTGGAACCTCTGTACCACCAGGGGACATCACCATCCACCCTCATATACCCTGTTTTTGCCCTTGATAATCCTGTGGCTCATTCTGGAATTACATTCCTCAAGGGAAGGGTCTTACAGTACATTATTTTCTTGCACTTTGCTGTTTTGTCTGAGCTTAATCTACATGGATACTGTCCTTGGAAAAAAGATGAGGGGAGCAGGACCTCTCAGCAAAATAAATTTGGGACCACAAACGACACACAAAAGAAGAGGGAATCCACATCGACTCTGGATTCCCCAGTTCAGTCTGTCCCTCTACCTATTTGTAAATTATAGAAATCCCTGGAAAATTCCTGAAGCTGTGAATACCCCATCCCTGGAGATGTCCAAGGCAGGGCTGGACAGGGCTTGGAGCAACCTGGGATAGTGGAAGGTGGCCCTGCCCATGGCAGGGAGTTTGAACTGGGTGGTCTTTAAGGTCTCTCCCAACAAACCATCCTTTGTATGTATGATTCTCTTCCAAATTAGACTAAACCCAGCTTTTATCAGAAAGCCAAAATCGCCTTTAAAGGTATAGGAGGTGCAACAACATTTCAATCTTGATATTATTAATTACAGCACAGATGTGTTCAGGTGGTCCCCAGTGACCAGTAAAAAAGACACTTGACAAAAATCACTTGTAATGCGTGTTCATTTCAGTTAATGAAGCCCAGCTCTGATTAAATGCATAGAGAGGAAAGCTCTGTTAATAATGAATTCATTCCTTATCATATGAGAAAAGTAAGAATTTATAACACTTGCTCACTATTTTTGGAGGATTTAAAAAAAGTCACAACACTTGAAATGGTCCCAAGTCCTGTTTCAGGAATGTGAATGAAGTATTTCATTTTCCCAAAGCAGGAACATGCAGTACTTAGCATTTCCAATCGGAGTTTATTTTAGTCTAATTTATTTTCAACTGCTTTCCCTTCATCTTGAGTGCTCTGAGAAGAGTTAAGGATAATACATTCCCATTAGAGACAAGGGATAAAACAACATCAGCAAAAAAAAAAAAAAAAAAAAGATGTTTACATGGAATCAATCCTCTCAGCGAGCTGAGATTTCAGCCAGAGGAATGAGAGCAGGAGGGCTGGAGACTCCAGGTGTGTGAGGTGTGTTCTCCCTGGCAGAGAGGTGTGATGGGCACGTGGTGGAAATTAAATTTATATTTTGGTGTCACCACACAGAAGTTGATGCCCCTTTCACAAGTTAAGGGTTCAACAGCTCCAGGCAAATCTTTGGTGTTTAGGACAGCACCTTTTTTATTCCTGTCTGATTAGAAGGAAGACAAAATGGAGAAAGAAAAAAAGATGTTTTCTATGATTTTTGTCTTGTGGGGTTTTATTAATTATATAGAGATGAGTTAGAAATTTTCACATAATAATTATCTGTAAGGAACAGATCAGATCCAGACAGGCTTTTGCTAAAAACATTGTTGTGAGCTGTTGGTCACAGTCACATTTGAGACTTTGGTAGCCTCCCTGTTTTAGGAGACTCTTTTTCAGTAAGAGAGATGGAGCTGACATTCAGATCCAGTCTCAATGTTTCTCTGTGTTCTTCTGTCTTTTTCTGGACCTGTCTGTTTTTTTGGTTTTTTTTTTTCTTAGCAGCTTTTCTGGAAATACTTAAAAAACTTTGGCAGCATCCTTCTTGGGGTATTTGCTTTTCCTCCTGGAGGACTGCTCACACTCCATGGCTGATAATGATAAATGTTCCTGGTGTAACTAATTTACCTGTTGTGTCTGCAAATTGTCAGCTTCTATCACCTTGAAATCTAACAGTTTGGCCTACTTGTTGTAAATGTTTTGTACTCCTGTGTCCTGCTTTTATAACTCTTCCAGGATTGCCTGGGAAGCCTCGCAGATGTTGGCAGTGAGAATCACAGAATGGTTTGAGTTGAAAGGGGCATTAAAGATCACCCAGTTCCAGGCCCCTGCCAAAAGCAGGGACACATTCCCTGTCCAGGAAGAAACCTCATAGTTGTGCTTCCTCAAATATTCCAAGGTTTGGCTTCTGCCACAAACACTTGCACGCAAACACTTTGACCACTCACTGGTCCCTTATGCTGGCTGATGTTATTTTTCCTTTATTTCTTTACTTTTTGGAATTCTTTTTTCTACTTGTGCTTTCTCCTTTCCCATTTGACTGAGCTCAGCAGCAATGACTGTTCTAACACAAAACCCCTCTCCATAAATTGCGTTTTTAAAGACTCGCTCTCTAAAACTCCTCGGCAAGGACCAAGGGCTGCTTACTCACAGTGCTTGTTGGAGGTGTTTGAATAGATGCAGCATCTTCTCGCTCTTTAAAGACTCTGCAAGCGAAGCAAGGAACACGCAGTCCAGGGTTAATGGTGGGATAACAACTTCTGGTTGCCTTAATATGATTAATAGTCGGAGACGAGGATTTGTCAAGGCAGCAGGAATACAACAAGGCTAAGGACTGTGGAGCAGCTTTTAGAACGAGCTGTTTGAGGACATTTCTGCTTCTCCTGCCCAGTACTGAGTGCTTCATCTGTGTTGCACAAAGTCAATGCAAACATAATCCAACGAGCTGGCCTTGGCTGAGGTCATTTCAGGTTGGTACCTGTACTAAAACCAGAGATAACCGGACATCCTCGTATGGACTGAATGCTTCCCTCCTACCTAAACATTTCTGCCCAAACAAGACCAGGTCCCTGCATCCCTCTCTGGAGTGAGGTATCTCTTCCATGGACTGCAGGGGGAGATAAGGACAGCCAGGCTCCAAACCTCGGATTGAAATTAAGGTTTTCAGATATCGCCAGAGTCTTCTTTGCAAAGTGACTCATGGCAGAGAATAGAAGATCTTAAATCATCACTGTCGAAAAAGCATGGTATGGAAATGCATTTTGAGACTGTGAAAGCTCCAGAAAACCTTTCCATCTCACAGAAATGGGTGATATTCTAGGCAGGAATTCATGGTGTTTGCTAGTGAGCTGTTCATAGAATCCTTGAATCACAGAGTCATGGAATCACAGAATAATAGAATTGTTTAGGTTGGAAAAGATCTTCAGTGTCAGGGAGTCCAACCATTAACCCAGCTCTGGCAAGGCACCTATAAACCACATCCCCATCTACACCTCTTTTAAATCCCCCAGGGATGGCGACTCCACCACTTCCCTGGGCAGTTCCAGAGTTTTGCCTGAAAAAGTCTGGTTTTTAGTAGATTAGGTACATCCAGTGCAACTTGCCTGGAAGAAATGTCCTACAAGAAGTAAATCCAAGGTGGACAGGAATGTCCATTCAAATATGTTTGTTTCTGCAATCATGCACTGCTGTTCCTCGTTGGCCTGGCAAATTTTGGTGTGCTGGAGTTAAACAGAACTGAAGTTCTGTAGCAAACCATGAAAGAGATATAGATTAGAAGTTAAACTGAACACAGAGACCTTTTTCCACACTGCTGGATTCACTGGGGACAAAATACCTCTGCAAGCCACATCACGCTAACAGGGTAACCTCTTCTAGACCCCTTTTAGGAATCTTCCAGGCTGCCATTTGGGATTGGATTTGGGGGTTTCTGGACGTCCTGGAAACTGGGACTGCTGGATATATCGAAAGTGTGGTTCAGGCCATACACCACTAATCCAACCCCTGTGCTTCAGTGCCACTGCTGTTACATCACTCCTGAATTTAAACAACCTCTTACTCCCCAAATCTCTCTGGCTGTGCGTTGGTCTGTACTCACTTTAATTCCAGCAGGAATCCCAGTGCTCTCTTCAGGCTCTTTGGAGGATTTGGAGGAGCTCTCTTCTCCTTTGGAGGATTCCTGCCTTACTGCACAGCACAGCCGGGCTGGTGCTGAGCCACGCCAAGGATTCCTGTCTGGTTTGTCCGTCACAAGGACCACCCCGATGCTGTGCTAACAAGGCCTCTCTTTTCCTGCCATACTGAATCTCCCGCAAAGCCATGCACAGAAAATGCCTCATTCCTACCCCACCTCCCTCTCTCCACCCCCTTGGTAACCATCAAAATGCTGTTTTGGTCACCAATCTGCAGTTCCTGTTTTAGGCAAGAATAAACAATCCAGCAAGGGGCTTAAATGCTTAAGTGCTCCAAACCCCTCTACTTAGCACAAGATATTTGTGTGTCCTTTATTATTCCTGACTGCTTTTTCCCTCTCTTTGGTCCTCCCCCATCGTTTTTCCGCCCAGGAAGCTTGGTCCCTTTGTACACAACATCCTTTCCCTTTCACAAATCCAGAAAGACCCAGTGGGAAGGCGGACACAGGAAATGCTGCAAGCAAGGAAAATGCCTCCCTGCCCTGTTACACTGAGCTGCCGGGGAGGGGAGGTATTTATTTCAATTTTTTTTCTTACTGTGTGTGGGGTGTTTTCTGTTTTTTTCACATTTCTTTTTAAAGCCCTCTTTTCCACATTTCCTTTCTCGTTGGTTTGAAAACAACTGACAACAAAACCTGCAAGCAAGAGCTTTGTCTTCCCCCACTTCCCAGTGTTTCCTTTACTTTCACAAGCATCACACAGAAATGCTCGAAGAGGAAGGGGAAGGATTTCATCCTATTTTGTCCCGCACATTCACATGATGCCCACTGAGCTCCCTGCAGAGGGCACTTAAACAATCTTGCTGTGGCTGAAATTACAGTCACAGAATGGCCTGGGCTGGAGGGGACCTTAAAGCCCATCCAGTTCCAACCCCCTGCCATGGGCAGGGACACCTTCCACTATCCCAGGTTGCTCAAAGTCTTGCCCAACCTGGCCTTGGACACTTCCAGGGATGGGGCAGCCACAGCTTCTCTGGGCAACCTGTGCCAGGGCCTCACCACCCTCACAGGGAACAATTTTGTCTTAAACACACCATAAAACAGTTCAGATGTTGCCTCTGAAAGGCTTTGAGGCTTCCCAGATGTGCTCATTAGCACTGCAGTAGCACTCTTGTGTTACCCCTGTGTGATCCATGTATTGATGCCTGCAATCAACTTTTCTAACAAGGATTTCTCTTTAGGGAAGGTTTTGCTGTACACTCGTTGTTGCATCCTTGGGGGCTGGTTTAAAAAGACAGAGTCTGGGGTGAAGACCAGCAAGAGAAAAGCCACTTTTGCTGTGGGGAAACCTGAAAAAAAAGCTTCAGGCAACACCTTCTCTTGGATTTCCCTCAGGCCCAGCTGTATGAAGGTCAAGCTTTGGTCCAAAATCTTCACCAGCCATGAGACCACAGGCAGTCTGACCAGTGCCCTGCCCTTCTGCAAAGGGTAGATGTCAAACCTACAGGCTGGCAGCATTTCTCAGGCTGGTAAGAAATCAGAGTCAAAGCGTTTCTGTCCATCTCAGAACTGTGTTTCAAATTAAAAAAAAAAAAATAATAATAATTCCAACACCCAACTTCCATGTCCCACCTGCTGCCCCTATCACAGCACATCAGGCCTTATCTCTCAGTTTTGATCTCTTGTGTTGTCTTTCTCTTTCCCCAGTCCCACATTGTCCTGCACCTTTCCCCGACTCCCTTCCTAGAGGCTTGTGATAACCATTGCCTAGGTAACAGCATCTCGCCTGGCGCGCTCGGCTGCCTGCGATGGATGTGGGGGCGTGTGCTGTGCCTGCATTCCCACTGGGATAAGGAGTGGAGAGTCGAGTGCTGTGTGTGGGAGAGGAACTTCTCACACTGATTCTGACACCAGCAGAGGCAAGAAGGTCAGCTCCTTGCGTCCCTCTCTAGGGTTTGGGGGCTGCTGCTGTGGTGGCTAAAAGGATTTATTGACTTCTTGCTGAGAGGGCTGGGAAGGGAGAGACTTGGAGGACTTTTTGTCGCCATGCTCGTCCAGGACATCCTTATAAAATATTAGTTATGCATGGTTAAAACTTTGATTATTCACAGGCCAGCTGGTGGGGAAGCTGATTGACACTTCATTCCTACCCTGGGCTTCCTCTGGAATGAGCTGCAAATCCAGCAGGAAAAAAAAAAACAAACACCCCAAGAACCACCTATCGACAAAGATCAAGACAATGAGGACCATCAATCCAGCAAATTAATCTAAGGAACATTCTTCTGCTGCATTAAGGGTTAATCCAGACCCAGAAAATGTCAAAAAGCCTGTGTGCCTCACAAAACTTGCTCAAAGCAATAATTTAGGGAAGTTTGGATTTATTTCCACTAATGTGTGGACTGGAAACCAGGTAAAAAACCGCAGGTAGCAGGTCAGGCATAGCACAGAACATGGAATGAAAACAGGACTCGTAGAGGTTTTAATTATCTTAGTTATAAAGTCAGTTCTTACCATATTCATGACTTCTTTTTTAAAGGTGCCTGCAGCACTAAGGGTTGAACCAATGAGCAAAGGAAGGAAAGTAGATGGGATGGCTCATAATTGAGAACTGGTGGCAGAAAAGACTGAAATTATGCTGGATGTGAGGAGATTCACATGAATAAATTCAAATGTGTCAATGTAATGTAAAAGAGAGTCTAAGAAGCAATTCATGCTGAAAGAGATCTGTAAAGGATGGACAGCAAAGTCGATGGCAATTAGGTGCCACAACTCAGAACTCGGGTCAGGGAAAAGGAGAAGGGAAAGGCACTCCTGCTTCCCTGCCACCTTTCCATGAACCTGCTGCTTTCAGATTTCCTGTCAGTCTGTGGGGTCACATTGCCAGATTCACCACATTACTGAAGAAAGTCATAGAATCATGGAATGGTTTGGGTTGGAAGGGACATAAAAGACGATTTTCTTCCAACCCGCCTGCCATGAGCAGGAACAGCTTCCACTATCTCAGGTTGCTCCAAGCCCTGTCTAGCCTGGCCTTGGACACTTCCAGGGATGGGGAATCCACAGCTTCTCTGAGTAACCTGTGCCAGGGCCTCCCCACCCTCACAGGGAAGAATTTTTCCCAAATATCTAACCTAAACCTGCCCTCTTTCAGCTCAGGGCTATTCGGCCTTGTCCGGTGACTCCATATCCTCATAAAAGGTTTCTCCAGAACTTTCCTGTAGGGTCCCTCCAAGTACTGGAAGGCCACTGAAGCCCTCTCTTTCCCAGGCTGAACAATCCCGATTCTCCCAGCTTTTCCTCCCAGCAGAGCTGCTCCATCATCTGATCACTTTGGTGCCTCCTCTGGACTTGCTTCAGCAGCTCCACGTCCTTCCTGTGTTGGGCCCCAGGGCTGGAGGCAGCTCTGCAGGTAGGCCCTCACTGAGTGGAGCAGAGGGGCAGAATCCCCTCCCTTGAACTGCTGGGAGGTCAATTCCCAGAATTTGTGGGGGAATGCAGAATGGATCCCCACAGTCTCCTGCTGGACAGCACATGGCTGCAGGGCCGGGAGGTTGCTCTGCTGCAACAAAGGTGTGGGAGAAGCACTCAACCAGGCAGTGGAAGTAAATCCATGATTCCCAAAAAAAACCCCTGTTTTCATCTGTGTCGTCGTTCCTTTCTGACCAGCTTGGTACCACACCAGGAAAATGTCTGACCTGTGACTCCTGAGGAAAAGTACAGCTCTGCTTATCAAATTTGGCTGTTGGCATGATGAGCTGAGCAAAGCGAACTGTTCTGCTGCCAGCCAGGGTCTTCCCTCCACTAAAAATAACTTTTCATAGCAGAGAAGTGATTTACAGTATTGACATGGGGATATTTGCCTCTGGTAAAAACCCTGGAGCTGGCACAGGAGAGCATGGGAAGCTCCCATCTCCCTCAGTTTGGGAAGATGAAAGCAGAGCCTGGAGAGGAAAGTGTTCGAGCCATCATCGTGTCAAACAGAAACCTCAATACAGGGGGAAAATAGCCAGAAAAACAAGACTCAAGTGAAAACCAGCTGAGTTCTGGACACCAAACCACACTTCCCAGCACAAACCCATCTCTTTACTTCTCCCTTTGCCATGTGGCTGCTTTGTCTTCCTCCATTCCCTCTTTTTGATGGGTTTCTCTCTACTTTGACTTTTCTCCAAGGTTTATAATTCGATTCTCTCCCCTGTGCAGAACCTCCCAGCCAAACCCAGTGCGTCAGAGGTGGAAGGAGCAGTACCAGTCACCCCGAAGCACCGCTGAAATGATTTTCCAGTGCAAGCTGAAATTACTCAATGTAGTGTGCACACTAATCCTGGGGAGTTATTCCCAGCTCAGTATTGACTGGATAGGAAAGGAGCAACCCTTGGAAATGAACATAGACCTACCAACATTTCCCCAATCTCTTAAATTCCTTTGCAGTGTTCCCTCCCTTCTCACCTCTGGGATTTTTTTTTTTTTCATACTATTTTTTTTCCTTTTTGTTTCTTTTCCTTTTTCCAGGAGTGGACCAACTGCGAGCGTTTCCCAATCACCCCTA
>VYZQ01044219.1:39564-53194 GCA_013400655.1 Mystacornis crossleyi
GGAAAGAGGAGTAGGATGGCAGAAAGAGGGAGTAGCACCCAAAGTAGGAAGAGGAGCTCACCACGTGGTCCTAAAACCCTGGGGAAATTCCCAAAGAGAAAAGACAGTTGGTGTTTCAATAAAGACTGATTTTATCCATAGCGTGCTGGAATCACTTATGAATACTGGGAAGGGAGTTTGAAGGTCCTGTAGAAACACGGAATTTGTGTCCTGTCTCTATATTCAGGGCAAGGGACTGCACTGACTCAGCAGGGGTGGTTATGGTCAGCCTCTGCTGAGGAGAAAATGCTCCTGTCCCAAGGCTGGGCCCAGCACCCAGAAAAAGCAATTCTGTGGGCTCCTGCACAGGAAAAAAAGTGACATTTTGGTGAAGTGAGGCAGCAGGTGAGATAGAACAATTGCCTTTCTCACTTTTGAACTTTCTCACGGCGTGTTATCCTGTGACAAACGTGGATGGGGAGCTGATGGGGAGCTGAGAAGTAACAGGAATTTTTGTCCTGCTTCTGAATAAAGGAGAGTGAGTGACACCTGAAAGTGAGTGTGAGTGAGAGTGAGAGACACATGGGCATCTGTGGGGTAGAACTGGGAGGGGAGGGAGCAGAGACCCTCCCTCTGCACGTCTACGGGGTGTGCGTCTTCCTCCATCCCCTGCTTCTCCCTCTCCCACTCCTGCCGAGGTGCCTTTGAGAGCTGCTGCTGTGGCAGGTGAGTCAGTGTGACAGCTCAGGCACGGGGCAGCCCCCTCAGCTGCCGAAATGCCAGCCAATCTCCCAGCACGCTCAGAGCCCACTATTATAAATGCATTATTTTCCTCCCTCCCCTCTCCTTCAGCTGGCGGGGTGAGTCAGTAATCAAGGTTCCTTTGTCATTTTGTGGGGCGTGGGGGAGCTGCTGGTGCTGCCGGTGGGCACAAGGTGTGTGGGGCAGGTTTAGCTGCATCCTTATATGGATCTTCCTTCTGCTCCTTCCTAGGCTCAGAAAGCCCCAGCAGCTGCAGGAACGGGCAGGGAAAAAGGACAAAAATGGGGATGAAAGGAGGGGGAGACAACCCCACTCTGAATTTCATCATTCTCCATTCTGATTCACAGCGGTCTTAAATAGAGACCGAGATCCTTCCCTGGTAATGACAATTGTTCAACAAATTCCAGGCAGGGTTTAAAAGGGAATTTTAAAATCCCAGCAGCTCTAATACCAAAGTTCTGGCAGAACTTGGAGGAGCTGGTGGGCAACGAGCATAACGTCAGCCCCTTTGTTTGGCATCGCTCTGCTGGTGTGGGCTGCCCGCTGTGGAAAACGGGACAGCAGCAGGGAAAGTTGTGAGCGAAGGAGGGGAGGGAAGGGGAGGACAAGGCAGGGGGTGCAGAGGAGCTGAATTTTCAATTCTACCTCAGGAAAGAGCGCCCTGAGCAGAGGGGCGAGAGAGGGATGCTGCCGAGGGGAGGGGAACAGCCCGGGGTGAGTTGGGGGCAGAAAATCCACCAGTTCCCACTGCGTGATCCCTCAGACATCTGCGCAGGACCCTTTCCCTGGGATGACACAGTTGCAGAGATGGTTCAGAGCAAAGGACAGTGCAGCCCTGAGCAGCCAAAACAGATGTCAAGGGGAGGGCAAGAGCTGGGTAAATGCACTGAAAATACATCCCTGGGCTACCCCAAGCAGGGCAGGGCTCAGAGACCTTCTGAACAAGAGCTGGGGTGAAGGTACCAGGAAGCACCGTGTGGATATTTCCCCTGTGAGTTTATCCAAACACTTCCTAAATCCGTGCAAGCACCAGCAGCACCATGAAGCAAAGAGCTTGCACAACTTAGCATGAAAAGCTCCCTCCTGGTGTTTGTGATGGACTCCTTGTTTTAGAAGGGAGTTTAGATGATTAGTGCCTTATTCAGCGTCTTTTGACCCCTCACCTTTCCCCTCAGTCACGATTTTTGCAAGCCATCCCTTAGCACACCATGAGGGCCTTTCTTACACTGCAGGACACCTCATGACAGCTGATGCATCCGTGAAGTTCACCGTGGCCTTGAGGTTTTTGTGATGCCCATGGGGTGGGAGAGCTGGCAGAGACCTTCCTTGGGTGCTGAATCCTGCACAACGGTAATGTCCCCACAGGAATCAGCATGGGGAAAGTGCAGAGAGGGAGCTGAGTAGATGGGATGCTGTCAGAGAAGGTATGGAATGAAACACCCCAAGATCACATTAATGCTCCTTCTGTACCAGCTCCACCTTCATGCATTAATTCCCACAATTTTCCCAGTGTGTGTGCACATAGCTTTGTAAAAATCCATGATTTTAGTAAAAAGGGGACCAATCGTTGTCCAGGGCTTTCAGGAAACTGCCAGTTGGTGACTTTACATTTGGATTGAGTTGTTGCCTGTGGAGCGAAAGGCACAGGATTCTCTCCATGGATGTGAGCACAGATGGGATCACCTTTCCCTCTGCCTCTTCATTTGGAAAATTTGTGGTTTTCTGCTGGATTAGTGAGTGGAGCAGTCACTGTGTGTGACCACACTTGCCAGAGCTGACACGTGGGAGGCTGTGTGAACACACCACCGGGGACGCCAGAGCAAGTGGGACTGTCCCTTTTGGTGGCAACATAAATCAGTCTTTGATTTTGTTAATCTGGCAGCAGCTGCACCTTTCACAATGGTAGGAGATGATATTGCAAAGCCAAACCTGTTTGATCAGTGAAATCCCCTGGATTTGTCATTCTTGACTGACCCAGGGTATGATCAAAGCTTTCAGTTGTGAGCGTTCAAAATACCTTTCTGATTGTACCTCTCAGACGTGGGCTCCTTATTATCCAACAAAAGCTGACATGCAGCAGCCACTTCTTTGCCTGAAGCTCTCCTCCAGCTTCCTGTGCTTGTCAAGAGTTTTCTGAAATTAGCCCAAGGATTCAGCAGCTGTTGGGGAGAAGAATGGGATGAAACAATCCCGTTTGAGATGGATTTCCCGGGAAGGTGAGTCTGAAAATGTTGATTAAATGTTCAAGGCCAGGTTGGATGGGGCCTTAAGCAACTCGATCAAGTGGAAGGTGTCCCTGTCCACGGTGGGGGTGGAATTCAGTGGTTTTTAGGTCCCTTCCAACCCAAACCATTCTCTGATTTTATGATGTTGACAGCAAGAAGAGAACATGAACAAAGGAGAGTAGTGGACCTGCTATAACGGACAACAAGGACTACCCAGAACAGTGACCATGGGAGGAGCTCAGAAGGAAGAAAGGGACAATAAAATGGTATTGCTTTTGCTGGACGTTAAGAGGTCTTTGATTCTATTCCAGGAGGAAAATTGCACTTCAATATTTCCTAGCACTGAAAAGAATATTTTTATTACAGCATATTTTCAGTTAATTGCGTATTGATTCGCTTTTTTTTCCAGAGAAAAAATTAAGACACAATTGATAGTCTGCTTGCTTTGCTAACTTCTGCAACTGCCAAATTGCCCAGAACAAGAGGAAGGTGCTGATGGAACGTTCTCGTTGTATATACCTGGAGAACAGGGGGCATTTTTTTCTTCCTCTATAAAATAATTCCAACATACAGCTCACCTAACCTCACTTGTTCATGACAAAAAACTGGTTGAATTATGCTGAGTACATCCCTGAGGCACCTGGTGGTTACCCAGTGACACCATGACAAAGGCAGAATCAGAGTCTGAGAGGCGCAGCTCAGGGGTGGACCTGCGCTGATTTCTTTTAAGTTTGTTCCCTCAATTAATTGTCTCTTTACAGACCTATTGTGCTGAATTTTTCCTCTGCTCTTTTATCACAGATGCGCCCGCCTGAATTGCTTTCTTTGTTATTTTGCTGCAAGTTTCTGTGTGTTACTAAAATGTGGCCATAAATGTTCTGTTGAATGGGATATTTTGTTGGATGTAGGATTGGGTGAATGCACCCTGAGCCAAAGCTTCCCCAAGGGTCACAGACAGGTTTTCAGGCTGACTCTTCCAAGACACAAAAACTGTTAAACTTCCAGGATGTTTGTTGCTGTTTTCCTAATTTATATTATTGAACAAAATGTGATTAATTACATTATGCTTTGTGCCACTTGAAAGTACTTAGTCAGAGATAATTCCTTCCCGAGCAAACTGCCATCTGAGGAGACGAGATGAACACACACAGAGGCAAGGGTGGGGAGATAATTATCCTTTTAGTGATGAGGATTTGAGGGATTTTTGGTAGAAAAGCTCAGCATCCTTCAGGGGTGATGCAGTCCATCTTAAATCTGAGTCATTTCTCATGTCCATGCCTCTCTGGGGAGCACGGAAGAAAGGACAGTGTGGGCCCTCCCATGAGCATCCCCAGATGGATCTTTGAAGATTGGATCCTTAACATTTGTGTGCAGCTCAGGTGAAAACAGGTCTGAAGTTTTCTCCAGGCATGTCCACCTCTCTCTGGGCACTCGAACACCATCAAATCCCTCTCCTGACCCACCAACCCACTCCTGAGAGGAGCACGGAGACACCTCAGAACCTGGTGACAAGAGAAGGAGGGTTGGAAGCCAATGTACAACTCCAATTTTGTGTGTAATTTTTACCCATTGAGCAGTTAAAAATTATAAATGTTATTCCTTTTATTTTTTTCCCTCCTCTGGCTGGAATCATCATTTGTGTGCATTCATCCACATAATGCCCTTAACAGAGCAGCTGAGCTTTTTGTAGAGATCAATAAAACTTAAAAGGCAGAACAACTGTGACTTTCTCAAGCCCTTTATGAAAGGTTTGCCCAGGGCTGGGGTTGCTGACCCCTTTGGGGTGATGGGTAGGAGAATAAAAGCCCAGGCAAAGATAAAGGCAAGCGAGTGTGGGACAGAAAAGAGGATTGTGGAACCTCTAATGTAAGAAAATGTTACAAATGTTCAAGTCACTGGAAAGGTCAGAGCTACAAGCTGCATAAACACAGGGGTAAGTCAGGCTGGTGATGAGCAAGGGCATAAACTGAAGTATTTTTGTCTAGGGAAGAGAATGAAAGGATTGGGAGAATACTTGGCAGAGCAGCCGAGGAGTGGATCCAGAGTTGCAGAATAAAGAGTGTGCTTGTGGTGACAGTGAGGCTTCATTTCCCGAGGTACAGGGATCCACTTCCTCCAGACACGGAATTAGTGAGGGGAGAAAGGTGCTGGTTTACAACCAGAGAGTCACAGAATGGTTTTTGTTGGACAAGACCTTCAAGATCCTCCAGTTCCACCTCCCTGCCATGGACAAGGACACCTTCCACCAGACCAGGCTTCTCCCAACCCCATCCAGCCTCAAACCCCAACCATGTGTCCCTGAACCCGTCCAGTGAGGACTGTGGCTGCCCCTTTGCTCACTAGCTTTCTGCTGAGCTATTTCCAGCTGCATTTTGGGGGCCTTTTCCCTTTTATTCAATTCCCTTGGTGGCAGATGCACAGTCAGATAACTCCCATACCTATTTCCGTGGAGCAGCTCTGGAATTCCGTGTCTGCCTCTGGCCAGAAGGTGCTGTGTGAAAATTAGAGCTGTGATTAGCTAAATGACATTTGATATCATAACAGCGAAATCAGATTTGAGTCAGCCCCTATAAGCCTGCCCAGAATATCACATTGACCTCGGTACAAAAGTCACAGCCATCCATAATCTCCCTATTTCTATGCAGAAGAACTTGGGAGTGCACGACCAGAGCTCCTGGTGCTGAGGAGAAACACAGGTCCTACCTCCAGACGCCCAGACCATGAGTCCTTCCACATCATTAAAGGGATGGTAGTGGACATAATAGATTTTCCAGAGGGGCAGATGGCATGACCGTGGCAGCCAGAGCAGGCAGTTTGATGCTGTGCAGGAAAATAAGTTTGATTAGATGAGTTCAGCTCATCATTCAATTCCAGTTCTCAGCAGTACAGGCACTGTTCCTCACCAGATTAAAAATTCATATGAGTATGGGAGGGAAATGAAAATGAGCTTCAGGACCTCCAGCAAAGGTAAGATGAGTCTCAGGTGGTGCTTTATACTCTTATTTTTGCCTGAAATCTTTTTGCTTCCAAGCGCAGAGCTCTTTGGAATAGAGCTCAGCGTGCTCAGGGCATGATTTGAAGAAGAAATTCAGATCACACTTTTCTGAGAAATGTAGACCTGGGTCAGAATTGTGAATGTCAGATCCGGAGTTCAATTCTTTTCAAATCTCAGAGTGCCCAAATTTGAGATTCTTGCTTTGTTCTCTTTTGGAGAAAACACATAAGGCTGAAGCTTCTGCTTCCTTCTGGATTGATGTATATTTGGAAATCTTTTATATTTTAGGGTTTTGCAAAAAGTTTTGTCCTACCAAGAGGTTTGAAAATAATTTTTGCACGATTGGCACTGTCCAAGCATTTTAAAGCTTCAGGGTTTTTTTATTACTTTTGTGCATGTTGGTAAAAGTAATAGTTCCAAATCTGCTTTAAAATAGGTTCATTTGAAAGTGATAAACATGGTGGATTTTGAAAGGATGTGAGGCAAATCCATGTTCTCATAATCCCCTGAGAAGTGTCTCTTTATGAAACATTTCTGAGACCACTTTTCATCCATTTATTCCTCTTTCATTCTTCCTTCCCAACAATGAACTGAGTAAGGCAGGTCAACAAAAATAGATCCTCCAAAGAGCTGATGACCAGAACAGGTTTTTATTTTAATTCTAGAAGGCGCTTTTTTTTGTTGTTATTGTTTGATTGTTTTTATCTTGACCTAGATAACACATCATCTTCTTAGCTACCAAATGTCACAGTTACCTGGACACTCACAGAGAAATATAATTACATATTCATACGCCAGATGTAGCCTGTCCACAGAGACTTCCACCAGCATTTGGTCTAATGAAGGAACAGCTGGATTGAAGGAAGATGTACTATGAAACAGAAGAAATACATAAATTATGAAGCGTTTTCTTCAGCTAAAGTCCTGCTGACATCCCACATTCACATTTCACTTGGAACTTGGAAGATGGCTCTTCCTCTCCCACTTCATTGAAGGCAAGGTCTGATTTTCTCCCAGCTCTGTAATTCCTTTCTTTGCCGCCTGTAGCCAGTGCCCCAAAGGTGTTTTTGGGAGAATAACACTTCATTCTGACTCAGAGCCCTCCAAAGCAACAAGGCAAGAGGTAAAAATAAATTAATCTTTAATTCTACTCTTTGACTTCTTTCCTCTGACACTTATTCTTTGCAATTGTACTTCAAAATACTTCTGTTGGTTCTGATTATCATCTCCACAGCTTTGGGATTGTCCTGAAGCTCTCCAGACTCTGATCTGTGTTCAGAGTTCCAGATGAAATGCTCTTGGTAGCATTTCTTGGACAGTCACTTACCCAGGGATGGTTCAGATCATTGCTCACTTTCCATGTGTGCTACAGGTGACAAAATGAAGCTGCTTCCCTCAGATGCTTCTGACCGTGCGACTGCCTGCAGTGTCCCTCCGGGCAAATTGTGCTTTCCCAAAATCTTTAAAGCCTTCTCCTCAATATTTTGATGCGAAAAAGAGTTTGTGCCTGTTGCACAAACAAGGGGGACGCTTGTGCCCCTTTGGCCAAGGCAAACTTTTTAAATATGAGTGGCCTGGAGTTGTCCTGGTGTGTTGTGCCCGTGAGCAGTGGGGAACGGGTTGAGTTGTATCTGTCTCCGTAATTTTTATGGTCCCATCGTTATGGGACCTGAGCAACCATCCCATAATTCAATACAAAAGTCTGGTCCTCGTGGCCCAGACATGTCCTACGTGACTGTAGGCACTGAACTGAAACAATTCCCTGATGATCCCAGGAAATCCTGCAGGCAGTGGAGCAACAAAACAGTCTTGCATCCTTAAGAGAGCTTTTTTCTCAAGTGTGTTGGAACCTCTGGGTTGCTAAAGCAGAAGACCAGATTCCTTGTTTCCCTGTTTCTTTTTTACTTTGCTTGTTTTTTTGTGGGTTTTTTTGTGGGGGTTTTTGTTTGGTTTTTGGTGGGTGTTTTGAGGCTTCTATAGCATGCTGCAGAAAAAAAGATTTTAATATTGACCTTATCCTCGCTACAAAAATTCCAAAATTTCTTGGCTTAATTGGCATCTAGCACAATTTGTTGTAAACCTTGATGTGTCCTTTCCCTCAAAAAGAAAACGAATCTATCAGAGTTGTTAGTGCTGTTTTACACAGACTTAAGGATCAGCTGGGACGGGTTGTCATGGACTCAAGCACTAATGACTGGATCATCTGATGCTCTGAAGGAAAAGTGGGTTGATTTTTTAAGGGAGAACAACCGTCTAGGCTGCCAGACATTGAATTGATCTGCTCTGGTCTGAGAAATTGTCTGTTTTCCCTCTTGATGATGAAACCCTCACTGCAGCTCCTCCATTTCAGTTGAATCTGAGATAAAATGCTGACTCTCTGAATGGAAAAGTTGGACACACCAATGACCAGGATAGCAAAGGTGGAATTTTTCCACTGCTTTTTAGCACGTGGGAACAAGTTTGAGCCTGATGTGTGTCTCCCCTTCAGATTCACATGCAGATAAAAAGTGCTGTTCATCTGAGGATGAAAAGAGCTAATTCTGTGCAAATATCAAGGTCCAGTTTGCCTAGTCAAAAAAAAAAAAAAAAAAGACATTTCTAGTCTTTAATACTATGTTATGTGTTAATACCTGCCTCTCTTCAGTGAGATCAAGTCCTGAAGACTTTGACGCCTACATCCTGAATGGGATCCAGGTGTTTGGGTAGGGATAAAACACTTTTTAGCTTCTCCCAGCATCACTTTTCACGACTTCTGCTCGAGGTTTCTGATCTACATGGAAGAACTTTACTCCCCTTGGTGTCTCTTCAAGTTTTTAGATTACTTTTGCATTGCAGTTTTACCATTCACTCAGTCTTCAGTGAATGCCTTTACACCCTTTCAACTAAATAAATTAAACTTGTGTTGCTTTTTTGACTGGAAAAGGAGTGGTTACTGATGGCAAAAATTGAGTTCAGCCTGTGGAAAATTTAGCAGTGGTTCCTCTCACATAAGCACCTCTGCAAGGCTTTAGGAAGTGTTTCAATTTAATCTCGACACCCTCTGGGGTTTTGCACCTGTCAGAAAGGTGTGAGGTTACGAAAGCAGGAAAAGATCCAGCACAGAAAGCTCATTTGTGCTTCCCCTTCCCAGCAGCATCTCTAAGAGGGAGTGGGACAAGCAGGAAAAACTTGTATTTTGTACAAGAATTAAATGGGTCATCAACCTGTAAATATGAATATTAATAAGAAAATTTCAGAAGTGAGTGTTTGGGGAAATCAGGGAAAATAAAGGCACTCCATTTTCCCAATGGAATAAATATTGGCCACTTCTGAAAGTATATTTTGGTGAAGCATTGATTGATTCTTACATTACAGCTCCAATATTCTGACCTGGACAGGATTAGCTCAGAGATAAGTGCAGACAGATAAATCTCCCATGAATGTTTGTGAATAGCTCCTGATGGGTTGATCTCTCTGTGTCGTCAACATCAACCATCTGAAAAATTCACCCACCTTCAGTTCCCTGGTCTGGCATTGTTTCCACTGGCTGGAAAAGGAACCCACATAACCCACGTGTCATAAAAAGGAAAAAAAGGAAGGTCCAGGGAATTACAGTCTTGTCAATATCCTCTCTTTTCTCAACAAGATCACAAAGAAAATCCTCCTGAAAATGATGCTAAGAAACAAGGAGGTGATTGGTGACAGCAAAAGTGGTTTCACATGCCTTTAAGATGAAGAAGAACAAGTTTAGATTAGATAGTAGGAAAAAATTGTTTATGGTAAGGGGGGTGATGAGGCCCTGGCACAGGGTGCCCAGAGAACTGTGGCTGCCCCATCCCTGGAAGTGTCCAAGGCCAGGTTGGATGGAGCTTGGAGCAACCTGGGATAGTGGAAGCTGTCCCTGCCCTTGGCAGGGGAGTTGGAACTAGATTGGTCTTGAAGGTGCCTTCCAACCCAAATAATTCTGTGATTCTGTGATTAAACACCTTGGCACTACATGATTTTTTAACAGAACATTAAAAAAAAAGTAAAACCACACAAAAAAACCCCAAAACCAAAAATTAAAAAAAAAACAAACAAACAAAACAAAAAACCCCCAAACCACCAACTATCTGAATCCACACAGAACAGGATAATAGCTTCATTCTTTATTCTGCATGAGAAGCAAGTCCCATCCCCACCATCTCCCTTGAGCTTGGAAGATGCCCACAGAGCAAAAGATAAGTCTGGGGGCAATGGATGACAACTTCAAGCAAAGCAAGTGAATTTCTTGGAGGTGGAGGGACTGCATCTTTTCCAAGCTCTTTCTCTCCTGGCTCCTGTCCCTCACTGTTCCATGGTGCTGGTGGCCCCATGGAGGATTTCCAAGCTGTCTTTTCCATCCAAGCAGCAGAATCAAACAATGTTTAAAACAGAGATGATTGTCACAGGGCTCATGGGACATGTCCAGCTGTCCTCTCTCATAGCACTGCTGCTACTGCGAGTTTTGCAGTTTTCACCATGACACAAGGAGGGAAGGATCCGTGGTTCCTGATGGAACCTCCCTCTCTCAGGAGATTACTCAGAAGCCTTCTCCTAGACTGACTACTGACTGCTGAAAAAAGTTTTTCATATCTAGTGATTATTTTTATTACAGCTCAAGTTTCTTTTCTCTTTTAGACCTCCCGGGAGGTTCCTGCAGCTCTCAGTCATTCCTGGTGGAAATACTGACTTCCAAGGGGCCTTGTCAGTGTTGGGGATGGACAGGAATGGAGAGAGACTGCAGGTGGGATTAGGAAAACATCTCAGCAGAGATGTACTCTGTGTAGGATGTAGGACTTTACTGAGTTCTGGAACATAAGGAGGAAAAAATATCCTTTTTCCTCTAGCCCAGAGATTCCCAAGCTGTGGGAGTTATGGCACACCTACCTATGAGAACCTTCCCCAAGCAGCTGTCTACAGAAATTAGTGCCTGCAGAAAACTGCAAGAAGGAATATCTTGAGCATGGTGGCACCAGATTTTCTCATGACTTCCCTGCACTACGTCGTTGGTTTATATCCATCTGTTGTTTCTTGTCCCATCTTTCATGTAAAGAAAAGGACTTGGCAACACGGCCAAGGGATTAGGCCTCCTTCTAGGGAAGAGATGAAAGCAAAGTGTAATGAGAGGCAAAAACAGAAGTTAAAGATGTTGTCAGTCTGATATTTTACCAGAAAAAGAACTGGGTTAATTCATCCTCTTCCTCCACTGCTACTACCAGGGCTTTGGCCCTTTCTCCATCAGCTGTTGGATCACACTGGTAATTTTCTCTGATTTTCTCTGATTTTCTCTGATTTTGCTAAAATCTGGACAAATCGATCCTACCTTTAAAGCTGGTATTTCTTGATAAGTCTGATCAACACTCCATGCTCTATCCTCTCCTCTGGAACGTGTTAATGAGTGAGCAGCAGAACAGGAAATTCCCGTATCAGGGTTTTTCCAGTGTGTTCAGTCTCTCTTGCCTTCATGTTCCTAACACAGGAAAGCATTCCTGTCTTTGGGAACACGGGCATTTGTGCATCTCAGCCCAGATGAAGATTGACTGATAATATTAATAATGTCAGATTATACTCCTCTCTTCTGTAATACTCTCAGGTTATTTTACAGATAATAAGGATGATACAGACAGGTGCAATGAGTCTTAGGATGTTTTAATTTCATCTGATTCTTTGCTTCTACTGTATTTTATTGTTTCCAGGAGGAGATACTAGAGAAATGCAGACTTATGACACTAAATTAACCTTGGTGGCAATTCCTCAGAGAGTGTGGGAAATTGTTTTGACATGTTGAGAAGGAAAAAAGGTGACCTCCACAATTATGCCTCCCGAGAAATTAGAAAACATAATCTGGTTATCATTTCAAGGCAATCAGCCCTCTGTGGTGCTGTCCTACATTTTTTTGGTTTCTTGTTCAATCCCAGTCTTTGATCAACCACAACCCTGGGTAATTTCCAGCTCGGGGCTGACAGTGGTGGTGGATCAGAGACTACAAAGCCCTCAGTCAAGTTCATGTCCATGGAGTTCATTAATCAGCTCCTGCTTTCAGTTCTTCTCTGGAGTAGTGTGACAGCTGAATTCCTGTTTGGCATCCATTGGAGAAAAAAAAAAAAAAAAANGTGAGGGCGTCACCACGCTCACAGGGGAGAATTTTTTCTTGCTATCTCATGTTCCAGCTGTGCAGACCTGGTGGAAGTCCAGGTTGTGTCCAGCGTGCTGTGGATCTACAGGAAAACACTTTGACACCAAAAATGGCAGGGAATTCATGCCTGGCATCTTCAACCCCATCTGCTTCTCATATCAGGTAAAGAAAAGTGGCTTTGAAATTCTTTGGATTTGTAACATGAAAGACATAGGCAATAAAGGTCAGGTTTTCATGAGTATTTAAAAAGATCTTGGCGGGTTTCTGAAAGAGCAAAAACAGTTTGTTTACTCTAAGTGTAGTGGAAGGAAATGGGAACCAAACAATAACCTGATTTTCTGTGTTCCTATGTATATCCTGAAGCCTTGGCTTTCAAAGGCGCTCAGGTCCAGGAATAGCATCCTGCAGGGGGAAGTGAGGCACTGGGACATTGCAGTGAGAGCACTGGCTGTTGCTACAGGACATGTTGTTGATTTTGGTGCAGAAATCAGAAGTCAATAAAGACAAGAAATACATCAGAGAAAGATGCAAGAAATTCCCATCTTTCTGTCCTCTAACTCAGTAAGAAAACCGAGAAAAAAACACGAATGAGTTAAATATTTAAATGTGAATTTCCCCCTCCTACTCCGCCCAGGAATTTCCAGAGTACGTAGCTGTGGAGGTTTTACTTTTGCTACCTGTCCAGCTAATTAATACCTGCCAGTTTACTTTTCCCACTCTTGCTATTTTTGGACTGCTATCTCATTAGGGGAAANAAATTTCCTAAGGCCATTAGGAAAAAAAAAAAAAAGAGAGAGAGAGAAAAGAGAAAGAGAGAGAGGAGGTTAAAGAAAAAAACCCTGGATTTCATCTCCCCAGATGAAAAGAATGTATGTCTGATGTTAATTCAAATATTGAATCTCTTTCAAACTTCCCCACATTTTCCCCCTCATTTAAAGATTTTTATGCTTTTTAATCCATGTAATGCACAATGAGGATTCCATCTATTTTCTCCATAGCAACGTTTGTATTGGTTCCTTTTCCTTTCCTTTTCCTCCTAGGTTCTCTTGTCACTGAAGGAAATCTGTCAGTGACCAGCTTGATGAAATGCCATTGAAGGTAGTGTTAAATCCAGGGATGCACCTTTTAAATAATGCCTGCAGTAAATTGCAGATGTAAACCGGTCCTTGGGACAGAGTGACAAAGCAAATTCCTAAAAAAAATTAGTGACAAAGGGAGTCTCTCAAGTTCTCTTTTAAAGTCAGGACGTGCTCGATCTTGCTAGGCTGAGTTGGAGCCAGATGCTTTTCCTTNAGAGAGAGAAAAAACAAGAACTTATAAGGTCATAGAAACTTGACTTCTGCTCCCCTGAAAGTTCAAGTACAACAATGGGACTGTATAAGGAAAAAAAATATATTTCTCTTGCCTTCCTTATCAGAACTGTTGCAAATTAGAAAATTTGTAGCTTTTAAAGCTGTCGTGGGAAGAACTTTCTGTAGTAAAATCACAGAATCACAGAATATTTCAGGCTGGAAGGGACCTTAAAGCTCATCT
>VYZQ01044222.1:254-13059 GCA_013400655.1 Mystacornis crossleyi
ATTTACAGTAAATCAAATTTTATAACCCTTCTCAATCTTTCATAAACTCTATCTTTGCATTTTATGTGATATTTTATCCAGAGACTTAAAGCCTCATAAGTCAAGGAAATCTCTAAAATTCCTGAGAGATTTGTAGGAGTATATGAAGAAACAGTTCCTATGGTACCTTCTGCATTTGATGTAGCTGTAAGACTATTGATATCCTGTAAGCTTTCAATATTTTAGAGAAAAGGAGCAAGATTTTCTGAAATTTTCAACACCCCCCAGCATTCTTTTATTTATTTTATTCATGGATTAGGGTTACTGGAAGTTGTTAGGAACTGTTAAAAACTTTTCTCAAACCCAGTCTTTGACTTGGGCTTATCATACTCAGTTTTTCAGAGAGCCAAATTTACAATAACTCTTTAAATGTATGAGAGTCAAAATGTAGGTCATAGATGAGGAATGAGAATGTGTCCTCAAAAGTGCTACTGGACACTGGAAAACGGAGAAAAGTTCAAAGAGGAAATTCAAGAAGCAGATCCTTGAGCATCATCTTTACAAATAAGTGCCTAGAGAGGCTTATTAATGGAGATAACTTCAGGAAACAGCAATACAGTGTCTTCATTGCAACTGCAGATGTAGCTGAGGGGTTAGTTTGTTAGATTTGGCAGACAAGGACATAACAAGGAAAATGCAGTCCCTGGAAGGAGAACTTACATTTAAGAAAGTAGGAAGTCGTTTGTCTGAGCTTACTGGTCTCTTAGGACACACGTGGCTACCTCATCAATCATAGTTATTGGAACTGGTTCCCCACAGAATTAGTCATGGCACCCACCCTGTCAGTGTTCAAGGAGCATCTAGACAATGCTTTAGTCCTACAGTTTCATGTTAGGTACTCCTCTGATAAGCATGGATTTAGAACCAGTTATCCTTATTGGACCCTTTTAACTTGATATGTTCCATGATTCTATGATTTAAAATTATCTCTGAGTTATAAATATATTCAAAAATAACCCCCACAAGGTTACACTATCATCAGAAAAAGGGTATAAAAAGAAGTTATGGGAAACAGACTGCTTAGAGCCAAGTACTTTATTGACAGAAGAGCATGGAGAGACAATTGTTTCCTTCTATCTCTGACTGAGAGCTGTAAGAGACTATTTTCAAGATGTGCCCCACAAATATTTTCATCTTCATATCCCTCCAGGTTCTTCTTTGCTCAGAGCCAATTAAGCTTCCCACTTAACAAGGCACATCCTGGAGTTATTGTATCTGTAATGATCCCCGTGGTTTTCTGAAGAGAGTTTAATGCCAAGAATTGCAGGGTATTTGTTACTTTATCTTCTACCACATTTACAGACTGCATTATATGTTTTATTTGTTTAAATTTCTTTTCCCACACACATATAAGCATATTCCTTTAGGAAATATTAAAAAAAAAAGTGAGATATAAAAGAAAAAACTTTCAATCATATTGGTTTTTCTAGATCTTATTTGCAACTGATGATACCTATAATGTCTTGATAGCTCCTGAAATTAATAATGCATGAGAAATGTGTTACACATGACAAACGTGGCAAAGCATTCAACAAAGCCAAATGCTTACATGTAAAGTTACTGAGTTTGTGTAGTAATGAAAATCAGACTAGATTTGTACTCACACTTCCAATATTTATTTATAAAACAGGGTCAATTTTATACAATTTTCTATGAATGCCTGAATTTCAGTTTTTGCTGAATGTTTGACTTTACTCTTTCTCTCATTTTTGAATAGAATTTGAAGATGACAATCTCACATACTGTAAAATACAAGATTATGAAATAATACAGGGCAAGTCTAAATTATCTCGTAAAAAATATTATTGAAATTACAGATATTGGATGATAAAATGTCCTAACTGCTGACACAGAAACATTTACTCCTCTGGTAATACAATTATTGGGTTAATTATGTTCCTTCTGAAATGAATTGTTACTTTTGCAGGGATCACAGCAAAACAACTATTGAGCCTTTATCCATAAATTGTTGGAAATTACTTAAATGCTTATCATATCAAAGATCACCTAAGAACATAATGTACATTATTTTAAATTAATAACTTTACGCTTCTCATTCTACCTGAAAAATACAGGAAAAAGTACTCCAGGGCAAATTACAGTATATGTGGCATTGACAAAATGTGTGATGCCCACCTTGCTACAACCTTCTTTCACGTAATTACAGAGAGTAACATGGTCCCCCTGGGCCTCCTTTTCCCTACCTCCCTCAACACTTTTTATGCCTTCTGCTCCAGACCCTTCACCAGGTTCTGTTGACCTTCTCTGGACACACTCCAGCACCTCAACATCTTTCTTGTAGTGAGGGGTGTGAAAGACTGAAATGTCAATGATTAATGACTCAAAATAATAATCTAAGATAAGAGGCAGATACTAGGAGGTAGGGTAGTGCTTTTTATCATGCCAGTTGTCCTCCCTTACACCCCCATCCTTCCCCAGGAAAGGTCATATTCACATGTAGACCTGGCCTGAGGGTATTCGTCCCTTTTGAAGGGGCGTAACTTGCTCAACTAAGCTCACGTGAGAGGCAGCTGTCATGTNTCAAAATGCCTAAATACCTGCCTTGTGGGACAGGTCATAACAAAGTCCCCTAAAATTTGAACACACAGGACTTGAGGTGTGGCCTCACCAGTGCTGAACACAAGGGGACAAATACTGCCCTGTTCCTGCTGGTCACACTGTAACTGACAAGCTAGGACGCCATTGGCCTTCTTGGCCACATGGGTACAGGGTGGCTCATGTTCAGCCAGTTGTCAAACAGCATCCCNCAGTTAGAACATACATTAACCCACTGAACTTTGGGTTTCATGGGCTTTCTCCCACCCTCAATGGCTCAGGATTGTGACCATCACTTCAAACAACAGACATCTAAATAAACAGTGAAGCCTCCTCCTTCCTTCCTTCCTTCCTNTCTTCGCCTTGTGGAACCTCATGCAATTGGCCTGAGCCCACTAATCGAACCTCTCCAGATTCTTCTGCAGGTCCTTCCTACCCTTAAGACCAAAACTCCCTTCCAACTTAGTGTTGTCTACAGACTTAGGGAGAGTGTTCTCAATTCTCTCACTCAGATAACTTATAAGGATTTGTAGGAGGACTGGCCCCAATACTGAGCCCTGGGAAACACCACTTGTGACCAGTTGCCAACTGCATTTAATTCCATTCATCACTACTCCACAGGCCTGGACATCCAGCCAGTTTTTATCAAGGGAACAGTGCACCCATCCAAGCCATTAGCAGCCAGTTTTTCTAGGAAAACTCTGTAGGAAAACACTGTCAATCTTTATTAAAGAAGAAACTTTCCTGTGAGTTTCAAAGGGTGAAAATCAGTCATGTACTAAGAAAAATTGGATGTAACTATTTCTTTGTTGTTTTGTTTCATTTTGGTAATAGAATCCAGTAAAAATTAGGAATTACTCAATAAGCAATGTTCAAAGATGGCTTAAGATGAAAAAAATGTTTTGCAATTTTGGAGTTTTCAATTTAGATATACTTCAGATAACGTGACATAATTAACAGATTAATGGGAAAATTTATTTATTTTGGTTTTGTCTTTATGCTTAACAACTTGAGAGAAATATCTGAAGAGACACATTCATCAGTAACAGATTTACGATTTCATTTAGCAGTAAGAAATTGCTTGAGCCAGTCATCTGTGTGACTGAAAAGACTCAAACACTTTGGCTGTTAGAAGTTTTAAGTCACATATATTTTAGCAATGCAGTACCAGGTAAATATCTGCTTTAGACTTGACTCTCATTTGAATGAGAAAGATGCTGAATGGTTGTAATTTGAGGTTGACTGTAAATGAGCAGTAATGTTCTTGAGTACCTCACCTGACATATTTTGTTTACAGTGTTCCTCTCAAAAATGCTGAATAGTTGCCATGGAAATAAAGCATAAGTACTTTACATAAGGAAACAAAAAACTTACTAATTTTATTTTATTCATTGTTTTATATTCAAGTAAACACGTTGCATTTTTATGCACAAAGATATTTTCAGAACGTGATGATGGTATGTGACATTCCACTGCTAGGAAAGATTGTCAATTACTGAACACTTTGTGGTGCTTCTATTTTTGTATCACAGAATGAAGTGCTAACATTCATCAGTTTCACCTATGTGCAACTGGGAACATGTTTTTAAAATTTATTATTCAACCATCTTAGGAAAAATAGTCAGGCATTGAGTCTACCAAAGAGCATTAAATCCTGCATCACACAGCAATATAAAGCAGAGAAAGCAAATTAAGTTAGAAGACTTGAATGATGTTAAATGAAAAACTAGCAAAATCTTATCATCTATTGATATAATAAAAATAAGGGTAGAATATATATATAATGATAAATGAAGTCAAAATGCCAATTCAAATTTTTTATTAACGGCTAGATTTTGGAATTATTTTATGTACTCCCTATAAGACAGTGAAACAAATAAACTAAATCTCCAGAGCTAAAGATTTATTTAATATTTCATAAGAGATTCTGCACTTTTACAGAATCTTGCCTGAATCATTTAAGGATCAAGTAGGGAGAGGTGTTAGTTCAGGATAAAGTCTAGTTCTGAAACAAATAAGTGCATTTACACAAATACAGGTTCTACTACTATGTGTAAGTATTATTTTTATCCATTTAGGACAGTCAGAGTATTGTAAAGTCATATAAATAAAATTTAAAAAATGCCTAAGTTGTTAGAATATTAAAATAGTAAGATGTTCAGTAGACTTCTAAGTCTCCACATCTGCTTTAAAATGTACCTGTACAAAACAATGCACTCTAGGGTCCTGGCTTTTTGGTCAGGCCAGTGATCCCTAATAAATAAACTCTACATTCAAGGACTTGTTTGTAGGATCTGTAGGAGGTGATGTAGCTGAAAATCTTGTCTCACTGATATCCAGAGACAGAAACAGCAAAATAGCTCTGATTTCTGATGATTGATCTAGAAGTTAATTATAAAAGGAAAATTATGAAAGAAAATATTCCACTTGCCTCTATTAGTTTCAATACAGCCTTGTGTGAATGAAGTATGACATTTTTAACATACTTCCCATGCACCTTGAAATGCATAAAACCTTCTTATCCTTGCATCATTCAACCAAAATAAACCATGCTTACATACCTTCATGAAAAAATTTAGAATGAGAGAGACCATAAAATAGAGATTTGGTGAAGAATAACAGTAAAAAAATTCTTCCTCTATCAGATTATTTGTGGTGGCCAGTACTTAGCTGTAAATTCTTCCCTGTAAATTTAATTACTCTTTATAACTCATTTTTTCATTTAATATTTGAAAATATATTTCAGCTGAAGTTTTCAATTTCTTGCATTGAAAACTATGAATTTTTATCAAAATTGCCTTTTTAGGAGAATCATATTTAGAGAATATTGTACAGTCTGTAAATAAATTCAGAAAGTTAATTTTCAAATACCCTGAAATTGTTCTGACATATTGGAAGTAACAAAATTATCAATTTAGGTTTCATATAAGGGAATGGAATCAAATTTTCACTGTACAAAATAGGTCACACTGAAAACAACTTAATTTTTTTTTTTTTAATGAATTCATGTTAGGTTTGTGGTTTTATTCTGTCTTAATTTATTGGAGCAACAGTCTTTCAGAATAAAATATTCCCCAAGCACAGATTGGGCATTATTAAGACATTTTACTGAAGAAATAATTTGGTTAAGAAATCAAATATTGTCATAGTTTCAGAAAGAAAAAAAAATTACTTCCACAATCAGATTATCTTGGAAGATTGAAGGAAAAAAGAAAACATGCTCAAATAGAAATTTTCATTCAAATTTTTCTTTATTTCACTTCTTAAGAATTCAAAGATTCAATTATTTTCTTACATTTGAATTTTCTTTCACACTTGACTCCTCATATCTTATTTATTTCAACACAGTCTTTCATACAGTATATAGCATTATTTTGAATATCTACTTTTTAAAACATAACACTAAACACACACTTTCTTTGCATAAAAATTTCATTCTATCACTTCTGGTTTTTTCAATCATTCAGTGTGTCCCAATACATGACAGGCAAGCCTGTGTCATGTAATTTTTCATGAATTTGCTTGGGGCATCAACCACTTCTCTAGGAAGCCTGTTCCAGTTTTTGATCACCTTCTCGGTAAGGAAATGCTTTCTTATGTTCAGTTGGAATCTCCCTTGGGGCAGTTTTGAACCATTCCCACACTCTTATCTGTGGATCCCAGCAACTCCTTTCTTCCCCCTCAGGAAGGTGTGGAAAGCAATGACGTTGCTCCTCAGCCTTCTTTTCACCAAACTAGACAAATCAAAAGTTCTCAGCTTCTCCTCACAGGACATTCCTTTCAGCCCTTTCATCAACATTTTTTTCCCTTCTCTGGACTGATGCAAAGACCTTTAAATCCTTCTTATATTATCATAATATCTGATTCATTATATCACTACTGCATTTCACATCATTCTATAATATTGCTGTGCCCTGCCATTCTCAATTACAATCTTCCATCTTTCTTTAACACACCTTCTACAGATACTTAACATAAGACTTCTGACTCAGAGCATGTTAATTATATGCTAGCGAACTCAAGGCCTTAAACTGTCATTGATTGCTATCTTATGTCACATACTTCCCATGCACCTTGGTCTTGTTTTAATTCTGTGACGATTTTGCAATAGTCAATAACAGGGTAATCAAGTAAGCCAATTATATATTTCAAATAGTATTTCTGGATGGTCTTAATAGTGGAATATAAATTAAAAATTTTGTCTGTGGCAGCTGTAGGACCTGCATAACTAGGTGACTAAACACTAGTCCAGTTTATTCTTTTCCAGTCCTGCTTTTTCAGCAGATAGGAATAATCTGTTCTAGTAATACAACAGACACGCAAATTAGCAGCAGATCACAAATTGTATGATAGGCTCACCTAGTGATCTCAGCTGGAGCTTTTACATAATAATAAAATTGCCCAAGTAATCCAGGGGTGTCAGGTTAAGTTATTCAGTGATAACTGCAACATATAGATGAGGTCACAGCAAGGTTGAAATTTGATTTTTACTAGACTACATTTATCTCCTTGAGATTACAGAGCTGCATATGAATATTCATATCCTTGAAGGCAGCAGCTGCATTAACAATGCACAAATCTATATTAAAGATGTAGACCACAAGTAGTAGACAGTTATTTTTAAAAAGTTAGCAAATAAGTGGTGAGTGACAGAAGCATCAGAACACAGGGAAATGAGCAGCAAGTGTGCGGAAGACTTAAAAGATAATAACTGGGCAATCGCTATATTTTTTAAGAAGTAATATTGATTTCTCTGAAAAACATTAAAAATAGATTAATAAACCCCAAAATAATGGGACTAACATTGGAGTTAACACTCCTCTTTGAAAGGCTTCTATTGTGCCTGAATAGCCAGTGAAATTCTTTATTCTTTATCCTTTTGGGCACTGAGGTGGAGGTGCAAAGTTTTCAGTAAACATTAACACGGCTCTGATAATGGGATGAGTAGCCATTTTAGTTTGCCTCAGCTCTGGTTGTCAGGGCTGTCAGAGGCATGTGGAGGAAGGGTGCACATGTGCCACCTGCAGGAGGCAGCCTTGTCTCTGGGGTGATTTCACCTGGCAACACCCTACACGAGGCAGGCAGTAAGAGACACTGTGGAGGGGCTTCTCCAGCCAGGTTGTGAGGAGCCCTCCACCAATGGAGGGCACAGGAAGGTTGAACTGGACCAATGGGTCCCTCCTGGCAGGCAGACTTTGGGAGGGGCTGGGCGGGGTATAAAAACCAACACTGTCAGGGCTGGCTGCTGCTCTCTGAGGAATCTGTCACTGCTCTCTGGGGCTCGCTACTATTTACTGTTCCTGCTCATTCCTTCTTTTGCCCCGGCCCCAGCCTGCCTGCCTTCTGCCTGCCTGCCTGCCTGCCTTCTGCCTGCCTGCCTGCCAACTCGCCCTCGCACCTGCCCTGCCCTCCTGTGCTCCTGCCTGCCTTCCTGCCACTTCGCCCCATGTCCTTGCCTGCATCCAACTCTACCACCGTGCCGATCCAGCCAATCCAGCCATCACTGCCCATCCTGTCTCCCCAATCCAGCCAGGGTACTGGTCCGAGTGCCTGAGTGCCCACTCACCACGTGCCCGATGTCCTCACTGTGGGAACCGCCCCTGTGGAGCTGCACCCCTCTGGGAGCCGCGCAGGCTCCCTGACACTCAGCCCGGCCACAGACAGCCAGCCTGCACACCCCTCTGCCGCACAGATTCCGACAGTACTGCCCTGGTGCTAACACCCTCTATTTTGTCTCTGTTCCCTCTCTCTCCTCTCTCCCAGTCCTTTTCCCTTTTCCTTTCTTTTTTCCTGTTTCTTCTAGCCCTCTTTCGCTCGGGCAACCCCTTTTCCCTCTCCTTTTGTTACCAATAAGCGGGGTCTCAGATACAAGGTTTGCCTTGTTTGGCTTCATTCCGTTCCCGACCATCCGTTTTCAAAAGAACTCCTCGCAGTTCTCCATAGTGGAACACAACATGTGACAGAAGGATAGAATTGTAAGTGATGTCTAGCTACAAGTGTGCTCTGGGATGGTGACATAAAATGATAAGGTTCAAGAGCACACCTATGCACACAGCAGCCGAATAATACCCATCCCCTGCAGCTCTGTCTCAGAGGACTCCTGTCCTAGGTTATAATATAAGAGGTAACCAGAAGTATGTATTCTATTATCATCTCCACAAGTTGTTAAAAGAGGTGGGGCTGTGCTCGTTATCCCCTACCATGACTCTTCCTTGATAACTCCCTCTGGGAGCTATCTCTGCTTAATAGGCAATCAAGGACCCACCATATGACTCATGGAATTACATCATCCCACTGTGAAATGCTCTGCCCAGGGGGAAGAACTAAGATTTCCCACCTGGATATAATATGAGGTTTGGAGCAGCATAAGCAGTCTTACCTACCGGGTTCCCAGAGGACAAGAGCTACACAACCATCACTGGACCGTGTGAGGAGGACCAGANCGGGGTATAAAAACCAACACTGTCAGGGCTGGCTGCTGCTCTCTGAGGAATCTGTCACTGCTCTCTGGGGCTCGCTACTATTTACTGTTCCTGCTCATTCCTTCTTTTGCCCCGGCCCCAGCCTGCCTGCCTTCTGCCTGCCTGCCTGCCTGCCTTCTGCCTGCCTGCCTGCCAACTCGCCCTCGCACCTGCCCTGCCCTCCTGTGCTCCTGCCTGCCTTCCTGCCACTTCGCCCCATGTCCTTGCCTGCATCCAACTCTACCACCGTGCCGATCCAGCCAATCCAGCCATCACTGCCCATCCTGTCTCCCCAATCCAGCCAGGGTACTGGTCCGAGTGCCTGAGTGCCCACTCACCACGTGCCCGATGTCCTCACTGTGGGAACCGCCCCTGTGGAGCTGCACCCCTCCGGGAGCCGCGCAGGCTCCCTGACACTCAGCCCGGCCACAGACAGCCAGCCTGCACACCCCTCTGCCGCACAGATTCCGACAGTACTGCCCTGGTGCTAACACCCTCTATTTTGTCTCTGTTCCCTCTCTCTCCTCTCTCCCAGTCCTTTTCCCTTTTCCTTTCTTTTTTCCTGTTTCTTCTAGCCCTCTTTCGCTCGGGCAACCCCTTTTCCCTCTCCTTTTGTTACCAATAAGCGGGGTCTCAGATACAAGGTTTGCCTTGTTTGGCTTCATTCCGTTCCCGACCATCCGTTTTCAAAAGAACTCCTCGCAGTTCTCCATAGTGGAACACAACATGTGACAGAAGGATAGAATTGTAAGTGATGTCTAGCTACAAGTGTGCTCTGGGATGGTGACATAAAATGATAAGGTTCAAGAGCACACCTATGCACACAGCAGCCGAATAATACCCATCCCCTGCAGCTCTGTCTCAGAGGACTCCTGTCCTAGGTTATAATATAAGAGGTAACCAGAAGTATGTATTCTATTATCATCTCCACAAGTTGTTAAAAGAGGTGGGGCTGTGCTCGTTATCCCCTACCATGACTCTTCCTTGATAACTCCCTCTGGGAGCTATCTCTGCTTAATAGGCAATCAAGGACCCACCATATGACTCATGGAATTACATCATCCCACTGTGAAATGCTCTGCCCAGGGGGAAGAACTAAGATTTCCCACCTGGATATAATATGAGGTTTGGAGCAGCATAAGCAGTCTTACCTACCGGGTTCCCAGAGGACAAGAGCTACACAACCATCACTGGACCGTGTGAGGAGGACCAGACCTTTCTACAAGATCACTGCTTCAACAGAATCACTTCAGAGAGAACTTCAGCTATCATCTAACTGGACTGCTACCACCACCGTGCCCGGCAGGGTGTCAGGTCGTACCCCAACTCTGTCAGGTCAAACCAGTGTTTCTGTATTATTGCCTTGTTTTATATATATATATATATATAAAAGTAAGGAACTGTTATTCCTATTTCTCATATAATTGCCTGAGAGCCCTTTAATATCAAAATCATAATAATTTGGAGGGAAGGGGCTTACATTTTCCATCCCAAGGGAGGTTCCTGCCTTCCTTGGCAGACACCTGTCTTTCAAACCAAGACAACTCCCTAAACTGATTTGAGGAAACCATCAAAGAAAAGATCTGGATTTGTAAATACTGCAGTACATCCCTGTACTGAATTAGATCAGATATACAGAAGGAGTGTTTTAGCAAATAATGACACATGAATGAGAACTATTTTAACTCATCTGTTCTACAGATTACTACAGTTATACAATAATCACTGAGTTTTACTGTCATCTGAGTGCCTATTGCTGGAAATTGCATGAAAACATATCTTTTCCTATTTATTTTTTTCTGGCATATTTGATGAGCAAGTGTTTTTAATAGTTACAGCTGCCTTAAAAATTTCTGACATCTGTAAATATCTTGTGAGCAAACTGATTGTGATGGGACAATTATAAAAATTTAATTGTTAAATTAAATCTGAGTTTGACAGATTGTTAAGTAGACCTTTCTGTGCCTTTTCCTTATAGAGTTCACCCCACATACACACAAAAAAAATCCCAAAATAAATAAGAAAATCGACAGCTATTTTTAATTTAAAACACAAACTAAGATAACAGAGCAAATTCAGACTAAGAACAGAACAGACATAAAAGAACTTATTAAAAAAATTATCTCTTTGACTTGCACTGGAAGTCAGTCTGTGTTTCTGCTTTTAGAATCCAGTTTTGGCAAATGTTAAGACCTTTTCCTTGCTGTTTCCCTTTTTCGTTAGCACCACCCTGTCCTGTAGGATTTTCACTAAGCATGTAGTTTCTCTTAACTGGTTCTTACCTTTACCAGAAAATACTGCTGCTACCATTGCAGCAGACCACACAAATGTAAAAGAAAACCTACTTTCTTCTCAAGTCAGTGCCTTTTAAAAAGGGGATAGAAGGCAGTACATCTACTTCAAATCATTAGGAACCATCTGTTATGGTTGCTGCTGTCGATGCAGTGGAAATTTTCACAACTATATATTAGTTTTGGAAGTGAAAATATGACCTACACTTGCATGTGTAGCCTTAGATAAAGCCATGATAGTAAAGAAGTGGTCGGCTCTGTGAACTTATTGAGAAAATATCTGCCATTTTTTATACCAAAATTAACGCAGTAAGATCCTGACATTCACATCTCTGGAAATATCAAGATTTGCATTTTTATTGCTATATGCGTATTTTCTGTAACACATTCCTGAGGATTATAAAGCAGCTGCAAAGACACTCTCCTACTGAATTTATGGGAGGCTGTGGAAATAGATACTGGGAAGGGGAGGAGACTATGTACAAGTAATATAAGATGCTTAGCTCTAAGCTAAGGGACCATCTTTAGCTGGCAAAATAGTTTGACCTGGCCCAAGCAATGAGTGGTACCTTATACCTGCGGAGTATTATGCAAACATGGACAGCTCATCTGACTCCAAATGACTTGTTTTGGTGATGCCTTGTGGTGGCCACCTGAAACAGAGACTAGACAAGAATAAGAAAATAATAGTAAGAATTTATTTGAAAGGCCTTCAAAGGTACGCCCTGGGCGGTCAAAAGGCTACACCCAAGATGGACCCCGGGTCATGGGTTCTTCACACTTTTATAAGTTTCGTCCAATTGCATATCAGGGTTAATTCTCCAATTATAACCTCAGTTAATGATGTAATTACCCCAGGTTTGCCCCATCTTTAGTGGCTTTAGTTTACACATTTTGGGGCCTGGTGTCCTTGAAGAGCAAACCTAGAGAGGCTTGTTATGTCTAACCAGCATGAGAGAACAGCAGTTAACAGGCCACAAGAAACTTCAGAGTTACACACACACTAGGCAGTACAGGATTTGAAAATATAAAAGTTAAAACCTAAGGCATCATTGGCACTAAGGGACACTAAAGACTAGGAATAGAGAATAACACCCAGCCTGGTTAAATATCAGCCTCATATAAGTCCTTGGCAGATACATTTTGTTCTTCAATTGTCACTTCTGATGTTTTATATGCTAAGAGGCAGCTGAGGGAAAGGGAAGGGATGCATAACCATTTTCTTAAGTTAAAAAGAAAAAAAAATTGTTAAATAAATTTCTGTATCTTTTAGCTCAAAAGTTGGAGTTTTTTTTTCAAAGCTTTTGTTCTTAGTGGATTCAACTCACACTTTTTACATTGAATAATGTAATATAATATAACCCCTCCCTAAAATTAAACAAATACACCTTCACTGTTTTTGAAGGACTTTGCCATTCCTGAAAAGATCACTGCTTTATTAAAATATTAGCTTCTTCA
>VYZQ01044223.1:8405-21334 GCA_013400655.1 Mystacornis crossleyi
CAACAGCCCCGGAGCATTCCTTTCTGGAGAGTCAGTTCGGAGCAGGAAAAAGCCCTCGAATGCACTTCCCAACAGCCCTGGAGCATTTCTTTATGGAGAGTCAGTTCAGAGCAGGAAAAAGCCCTCGAATGTATTTCCCAACAGCCCTGGAGCATTCCTTTATGGAGAGTCAGTTCAGAGCAGGAACAAGCCCTCGAATGCATTTCCCAACAGCCCTGGAGCATTTCCTTCTGGAGAGTCAGTTCAGAGCAGGAAGAAGCCCTCTACAAGTGCACAACCAGCACTGCCCCCTGAGCCAGGCAGCTGGACACTGACACCGTGCAGTTCTCCAGGAGATAAATCACTTCCTTTCAGCCAGCTGAAAAGTCCCCAACTAAACCATCACACTCTTTATTGCAGGTTGGGTTTTTTCTCCCCTGAAGGAATTACACTGCTCCATCACTGCTGTAGGTGGCTGAGGGTATCAGCAGGAACAGGAATGTGCTGCTGCACCCTGGTTCAGCACTGCAGGGCCTTCAACATTCCATGGGAGCAGAGGTCATGAGGCTGGAAAGCCTCACCCCCCCAACCCTGGGTCCCGGCTCAGCTACCAGCCCCGACTCCCTGCAGATTTCCCCCTCAGCCGTCAGCCCCATCTGCTCCAGAGCAGCTCTAACCCAGACATGGATTTCCAAACCAGGTCCCAACTCCCTGCGTGGGCCCTGACAGAGGCCAAGAGCTCCCCACGCTCCAGAGGGATCCTCCCACCCCAGGCCTTCCCAGGAGATGCAAGGCCAGGCAAAAGAGATCCTCACTGAACAACGGCCCTGTCAGGATTCCTGCCTTCAACTTCCCGGAGCTCTGCCCTCAGGGCCCCCCCCCAGCACGGGCTGTCCCTTCTGAGGTGACACAGGACAAGTGGCCAGGCACACAGAGTGTATCCAAGTGCAGGGGGCCAGCTGGATGCTCTGATCCCCAAATCCTGAGCCCATTTTTCCCCTGGTAAAACACGGGCTGGTTACCAAGCTCAGATTACCCAGATACACGAGTTTTTCTACCAGCTTTGTAATGTGCTCAGTCACCACAGTGCTCCCAAGGAGCCATCATTCCATTCCGGGCTTTTAGGCAACAAACACTGGGAAATAAAGCAGATGCAGAACTGGGACTGTGCTTGCACAACCTCTGTGCTGCTGAGACAGAAGAGNTTTTTGTGTCAGAAACCAGCTCTAACAGCAGAACCAGCTTCTCCAGAGGTTGAACGTTACCTCCTCCTTGGGATTGAATGTTTTGGCTAAGACTTTTCCCACCCTGAGGAAGAGATCTCCATCTCCTTCACACTCTGCTTCCCCTAAGCTGGAAAAGGGAACTTCAGCACCTCAGTGAAGAGCTGTGGATTCCCAAAGATTTGGGTGTTGCAGTTTTGTGTTTGAACTTGGGGAAATACAAAATAATAATTCATCCTCTACTTCTCTTTCAAGCCCCCAGTGAGGGGCCCTGCTTCCAGTTCCTGCCTTTAGTTCAACCCCCAAAACCAAATATTCAAACACCTACTGGCAGTGAAACTCCGGGAGACAGACACAGGAACTTTTAAACAGATGGCTTAGTAATAGATCTGAGGAAAATTAAATCTCAGAATCCCTTAGGATCTGACAGGCAGACAGACCAGAATGACTGTAAAAGGCACCAGGAGTGGATAATGCCATGAAAAAAACTGGATTGATGAAAAATCCTTTGTCATGGAGCTTGTCAGTAGTGAGTGAGTGTTCCCAGGACCCCGGAGAGAACAGCCCCAGACATGGACGAGCCTGGAGAGATGAATCAGTGCCTTCCATCGGTGTCTCATCCCTCCCCTTCCCCAGGGACCACAAACAGAGGGATTTGATGCTTCCCAGCCCAGTTCCAGCAGAAGCTGGTGGCTGGCAGGGGCTGGGAGCTGTGCAGGGCCAGGCACAGCCCCGCTGCTGCCATGGGGGAGCCCCGTGCTCCAGGGGCCGGGAATGCATTTCCCAACAGCCCCGGAGCATTTCTTTATGGAGAGTCAGTTCAGAGCAGGAAAAAGCCCTCGAATGCATTTCCCAACAGCCCTGGAGCATTCCTTTATGGAGAGTCAGTTCAGAGCAGGAACAAGCCCTCGAATGCATTTCCCAACAGCCCTGGAGCATTTCCTTCTGGAGAGTCAGTTCAGAGCAGGAAGAAGCCCTCTACAAGTGCACAACCAGCACTGCCCCCTGAGCCAGGCAGCTGGACACTGACACCGTGCAGTTCTCCAGGAGATAAATCACTTCCTTTCAGCCAGCTGAAAAGTCCCCAACTAAACCATCACACTCTTTATTGCAGGTTGGGTTTTTTCTCCCCTGAAGGAATTACACTGCTCCATCACTGCTGTAGGTGGCTGAGGGTATCAGCAGGAACAGGAATGTGCTGCTGCACCCTGGTTCAGCACTCCAGGGCCTTCACATTCCATGGGAGCAGAGGTCATGAGGCTGGAAAGCCTCACCCCCCCAACCCTGGGTCCCGGCTCAGCTACCAGCCCCGACTCCCTGCAGATTTCCCCCTCAGCCGTCAGCCCCATCTGCTCCAGAGCAGCTCTAACCCAGACATGGATTTCCAAACCAGGTCCCAACTCCCTGCGTGGGCCCTGACAGAGGCCAAGAGCTCCCCACGCTCCAGAGGGATCCTCCCACCCCAGGCCTTCCCAGGAGATGCAAGGCCAGGCAAAAGAGATCCTCACTGAACAACGGCCCTGTCAGGATTCCTGCCTTCAACTTCCCGGAGCTCTGCCCTCAGGGCCCCCCCCCAGCACGGGCTGTCCCTTCTGAGGTGACACAGGACAAGTGGCCAGGCACACAGAGTGTATCCAAGTGCAGGGGGCCAGCTGGATGCTCTGATCCCCAAATCCTGAGCCCATTTTTTCCCCTGGTAAAACACGGTCTGGTTACCAAGCTCAGATTACCCAGATACACAAGTTTTTCTACCAGCTTTGTAATGTGCTCAGTCACGACAGTGCTCCCAAGGAGCCATCATTCCATTCCGGGCTTCTAGGCAACAAACACTGGGAAATAAAGCAGATGCAGAACTGGGACTGTGCTTGCACAACCTCTGTGCTGCTGAGACAGGAGAGTTAGAGCTGCACAAACCACCCTGGTAATTCCCAGTCTGAAAACCTTAAAGCACCAAGAAGGGTTTCCTTAGCTGAGTCTCATGTTTTACAACACCTGAGGTGAATCCTTTAAGTCTTGATCCCATTATGGGCAGTGCTCTGGGCCTCAGTTTTCAAACAGAAATCCAATTTTTACCTCAACTGATGCAGCTACTGCCTTGCAACAGCAATTGCTCCTTGGAAACCAGTGTGAGGATGCACTGTTCTAGATCAACTTATCCAGAATTAACCTCTGTGTTAATGTTTCTAAAGCACATTTCTGCCACAATATATACTGAGAACAAGGTGAATTTTAGCAAACTTTTTCTTTACTAAAGTCTCTTGTTATAAATTACACAAATAACTTTATAAACAAATCCCCCCCCGCTTGCATTTTGTTTAAAGTAATAACTTTATATCATACAAATAAAGAAATTTCAAGTATGAAAAGTGCATTATTGCAATAATACCTCTTTGCAAGTCCAAAAATCTTGGTTTAGAATAAAACTGTAAAGTGTAAAAAAGGAGTAAAACAATCAGTGCCATCTATTCATTCAAGAAGTCCAACATCTTAAAAATGATGCTTAGTGTGTTGCAGAGGCAGATTTACATCTGAAAGCAACATGTAATTGAAAAGAAGCTATGTGTGTTCATCTGGTTTGCATTAATTCTTGGGTTTGTTTTGTTTTTTCCCTAGTTTTCTTCCCCTTTCTTGGCAGGAATTCTCACTACAACCAGGGCTTGTCCTCAGCCATCACCTGTTCTGTGCTGCTGCCACCTGCATGGTGCCAAGGTCTTCATCCTCCTCGTGCATCCTCTTCAAACTTCCTGCAGGAGGCAAGAGGGAATTCAGCCACGGCAAACCAGGATATTTAAGCACTTCACACTGAAGTTTAAACCCGGCCTGCACACCAAAAGCCACCCCCCTCCCCCAGGGTTTGGGATTCCGCCGCTGAAGGTTTATTTGGAGAGTGTAAAATTCACCTCACAGCCCCCAGCAGGAGAAGCTTCTCACCTGTGCTGCCAGGTGGGACTGAGAGGGATCTCTCCAGCTGCAGAGGTGACATCATCTGGATGGTTAATTTTGCTAGATAGATGGCTTCGTATTCCTGGAAAGGGTCGAGAAGGTTTATTGCAGTTACTCTGGCATGGAGTTTGGTAAGGATGAGCAGGAGAGCAGCTCACATTAGGGCACAGATTTGAGAGGAGGAGAATTCTCTGCTGCTTTGACAGGAATGACAAAAACCATCAGGAAGTCAGAGGAAAAGAAAAGTTCAAGGATGACTAAAGAAATGGCTTTAGGGAACAAACAACATTCCCTCTGCAGCTCCCTCAGCAGCAACCAAGAGATTTCAGAGCCTCTGAATCACTGCACAAACCAAGATTTTTATTTCTCCTCCATTCCTGGATTTGCTTTGTCCAAAGCTGAAGTCTAAGGAACTGAGGTGCCCACTCATCTTCCTCCCAAAGCTTTACTCCAGCTCCTGACATTTCCTTGAAGGATATTAGTGCAGGAAATGTTCAGCCTAAGCAGAAATGTCTGTTTGACAGGAAGATGATTCATTAAATGGCTTTTCAGTTATGATCAGGAATTTTTAAAAGTCACCTGAAGTTGATGGACAAATCCAGCATTAGGATTAATACAGAATCTTCTTTCTTGGACATAAGTAAATGCATCCCTTAAAAAGAGAAGGGAAAAACACTTCAGTGAAAAATGGAATCTTCCTTCAGATAATCAGCTTTTTCAGAACTACAGAACCCCTGAACTGTCCCCAGAGCTGCTCTGAACACCTGAAATGGCTCGGCCAAAGCAGGAAGCAGCAGCTGTACAATTCTGTTTGCCCACCCCAGTGCTCAGCTCACTTTCCAGTTCAACACAGCCTTGGAACAGCCCCTGGGGCCTCTCCCATGGTTTTATCCATGGATGGAGGCTGGTGCCTTGCTTCTCTCAGCAGCAGGTGCCTAATTCTTGAAAAAAAAAGGATGTAAACACACCTGCAGTGAAGTGAAATGGAATAATCAGCCCCTGGTAAAGTCTTAGGTAAAGCAGTTGTTCCCTACTGAGACTGAGTGGAAACAAAATTGTTTCTGTTCCCTCCAAAATCATTATTCCCTCACACCCCCTGAATTAAAACCTGAGTTTCTCTTCTTACCTGTACTTCACCCCAAATGTTTCCATTATGTATGCAATAACTAAGGCAGCACTGGGAAAAAAAAAAAAAACAAACCAAATAAAAATTAGTGAAGTAGATTAGAATTGTTTAAAAATATTAATATCAGGATGGATCATTTCCTACCTTCGAGAAATCCCTGCGTTTCCATGGACAAGAACTTTTCCTGAGAAGAAAAAAAGAAACCCCAAATCAACCATATTTGTATCAACTGAATAAAATTCTTTGAAATGTGGTTTTTCCTTGTTATGGGGAACTAGGCAGCAGCAAGGCACAGCCATGAACAAGACGTGTTGTCTTCTTTCACCCTGAATTTCTGCTACACTCTGTCTGCTGGGATACAGGAACAGGGATTCCTGCTCCAGTGAGGATCCTGAGTGACAGAATGGCCACAAAGCAGATTTCAGCTCCTACATTAGACAGGGGACAAGAAAACTCCACACACAGAACTCAGCTGTGTGTCAAGTGAAAAAACCCCCAAGGTTCATTTTCCACTTAAGAGGCAAAAGGAAAGAGCAGTTTACTCTGAATTTGTCTAATATAGTTCAAATCGAGCATAATTAACCCCCCAAGTTAAGAAAAGCTCATACTTAAGAGTCTCTAATACATTCCCCTGAGTTAGTTTTAAAGCTTTAACAACACCTTAATAAATGAAGGGAAAGTTAATAGAATTTTACCTCCACTTTGTAAACTTCCATCGATAAATTCTTTAGTCTGAAAAGAAAAACAAATACAAGACTCAAACTTCCGGATGGTTTGAAATGCACGTGGCAGTACCACCTAAATTGGGTATAATTTTTATATCAGTCTTCATTTACAGTGACAATAATGCACCTTTATGCAGACTTACACCTCATTTCAACTGGACATTTGTATTTCTTTTGTACTTTAAACTGTTCCTAAAACTGCCAGTGCAAAAACAGAGTGAAGGCACCCTTGGGTTTTCTGGTGGAAGAAAGAACAAAATGTTTTTTCTCAGCTGAAAACTAAACTAAAATCAAGATACAAACCCACAGCTCAAACCAAGGGTTTGTTCTAATAATGGGCTTTGTTTAATTTACAAGTTCCTTTTTAATTCCTCTGCAGTAAACATGTTTTAAGACACTGTAAAACTTCGTTACTATTTTGAATTTGGTTTAGAATTTGGTACAAGAAATGTAAATACTCTTGGGCTCAAATATAAGTTTCCCCCTGGTCAAAGGCCCCAGAATTCCAAAATCTCTCTGTTTTGTGCCAGTCTTTTTTAATTTTCTTTTTTTTTTTTTTTTAATACCAGAACAAGAAGCAGCTCTTACAACTCCACCTGTTCCCATACTTGTAAAAAGGAGTTAATTACACTTATTAAAGTGTCAATAATAAGGTCCAGAGCTGTGGCAGCACCTCCAGGTGCCTCAGGCTGAGTATCCCAAATGTGAAACTGCTACCTGTCAGTTCAGAAAACTCCTGGGCAACTCCCTTCCCAATCCACACACTCACCATAGGGAAAAATCGGATTATATTCTCCACTGGATTATCTGCAATATCCAAGACTAAATACCTGCAATGCAAACAGTTACTGTGAGTACACAACACCACGGAGTTGCTACTCCTGGGACACTCAGAGCTGCTACAACCCCTCACACCTGCAGGAGGAACCCAGCACAACCCCCTGGCTTTAAATTCCTGCTCTAAACTCCAGATTTTGCACAATCGAGGACCTCTGGGGCTGTCCCCGTGAGGAAGGGAGGGAGGAATCTCCTCCGACATCCCCTGACAGATTTCCCCTCTCGGAAACCACTTAAAACTGAAGACAGTTACTGCAAATTATGGGTAATTCTCATTTGCAGACTCGTTCAGGATGAATAAAATTCATGGTTTGGATTTCAAGTCTTTCTGCACCTCAGCACATTTTTCAAATAGCTCTGACAATGTGAAAATATTTGGAAAGAACACACACACACACACACACAAAGGAATCTTGATCATTCCTCACCTAAATAACTGCTGGAAGTTTGGTTTAATAAAATTTGCTTCAATGTTTTGCCGTATGCATATTACATGGGTTATTCCATGTTTCTGGAGTATAGGTAGCTGTGGAGAAAGAGAAGAAATATCTTTTTTAAACTGCAGATTCAACTATTACACAGTAATAAAAAGAAAAGCTATACTTAGATACAAACTAGGGCTACATCAAGGAAAATCCGAGCTGGCTTTCTTAAATTCAGAGTGAGCAAATGTTGACTTTCAAAAAGAAAAAATTCCTAGCAATGACAAAAAAAGGAAGGCATTCAATAAATTTGTTTGTCTCTGGCCACCTTTCACTTTGCCTGAAATTGCAAGTCCCTACATGAGGGAGGAATTTGCAGCCAGCACTGGACTCTTGCTGGAATCAAGACCATGAAAATAAGATCATTTAAACCAGGAGGCAAATTTGCAGAACCAAGCTGTGCCTTAGCAGTGTTTGACTTTATTGTAGATTTAATTTTCCTTGTTTTAATACCTATGTGTGAGTTCCCAATTCTGTTTGTCTTGCGACACTTCACCAAAGGAAACAGGAATTGGTAAAGTGTCTCAAATAGTTTAAATTTGCTAAGAAAAATGACATTTAAGACTCAATTTTAATACAAATAGCTCAGAGCATCCCACAAATGCACCACGTATTCCTTCCACTCTGGCATTTTTCACGTTCCAGTTCAGAACTGCAACCAAATTTACACCTCTATAGATACACTCGAGCAGATCTCCACAGTAACAAATCAAATCACCACAGCAGAGCTTTCCTAGGAGAGAATATTCTGAAAAATCATACCTTGCTTTTCATAGCTGAAGAATATGGGCCTAAAAATAACCCAGGTAAGATTTCCTAGGAAGCAGAAGAACAGACATTTAATACCAAGCCAGAATGATTCGAAATACCACATTTCACTCACCTCAGACCGTGGCCACGGACACAAATAATTCACATATTACTGAGATGTGTAATCGATGGCATTTACAGCAGGACAAGGCAAAAAAATGGTTTGGCAGGATAAAAGAAACATGATCTTGGTGCAGGAGATCTTGTTTTGGACCAGGAACAAAGTCCTTGATTTGGACTAAGTTCCAGGTTGATTCCTGCATCTCACTCAGCCCCAGATCAAGTGAAGGGAACTTTTAATTTGGTTTATAATCCTGTCTCGTAATTAATTCCAAAGAGCTCTAAAGGAAAGAGACACACACATGGCAATTCTCTAGCTTTGGCCTAGCAGTGGGAAAATATCAGTTTTTAACCATTTATCCCCCCACCAATAAAGATATGCAGATGTGTAGGTCTTGTGCAAAGGTTTGGCTGACACCACGGTAGAATTTTAGTTGTCCATCCCACTGGAGAACACTCCCAAGTTTAAGGTAGAAGGCAAAACTCTGATACATTTTTAGTAATCATCTAAAAACATTCCAAAAGACAAACACGGAATATTTGGGGGATTTCTGTTTTAGTACTTGCACAACAGAGGTGCAAACACACCTGTATTCCAAGCTGGTAAATCCTCACCTTAATTAACTAATTAATTCTGTCTCCCATGGTGCTGCCTGACACTTGACAGGTAAAGACTGATTTTGATACCTGCTCTTTTTTCTTCTCAGTAAACACTCACAGTAAATAAAAGTCCTACCTGCATCTCTCTCCTCATGGGATAGGTCCAATCCTTGAAAAAAAAAAATTAAAAATAATTATCTGTACGACAGAGAAAAACATTCGGGCAGAGACGTGTACATGCATTTTATGGAAAATAATCACCCTCTAAGTTCTGTACAAGCTCCCTGCTGCACATCAGGCACGTCCCTGCTACCTTCCCACGTGGATGCCAGCACCACCCGAGTGCAAGGAATTCTGTTTGGAAAGTTAATGTGAAGAAACCTCAAGTATTCCACAAAGAATCCTTAAGGCTGGAAAAGACCCTGATGAGCTGCACATGCACACCTCAGCTGCCTGCTGAGAAACTTCCCTCTGAAGTGAGGAGGGGGAAAAAAGAGAAAGGAGAAAAAGCTTTAGAACGTTCTGTACTAGTCAGAGAAGCAAAAGAATTCCTCTGGCTGGTGCATTCCTGCCGCCACTGAAATAACAGAAGATAACAAGTGGAGCAGGTGACTCCCTTAAAATCCACAGTGCCTCACCTAACGCACTCGGAATATTCCGGATTCGGCTCGAGCAGCTCCAGAAATCCGCGCTCTCCACGACCACAGCGAGCCAGTGCAGCCAGTCCCCACCGTTCCCCGCCCCACAGCAAACTGGGAAGGCTCCTCACACAGTAAAGAAACACTCGGAAATAAACACTTGGAAATAAACACTTGGAAATAAACACAATCCTGCTGATTTACAGCCCAAGAGCCCCTTCAGAGGATCCCAGGCCGCCAGGACTGGGAGGGTTCACTCCCAGCTGACCATTCCCAGCTGACCATTCCCCACCAGAACTGTCCAGAGCCAATGCCAGGAGCAACATTCCCATCCTTTGCTCCACTCGGCAGCTCTGCCAGAGCTGAACAGAAAACTGCTCAGGCAGAGACTATTCCTGTCTTTCCTTCCCTACAACTCCCACTGGCCTCTATTAACAGGCTCTTACTCATTCCTTGACCCTCACACATGAAGGAGTTGGAGCTGAGAGCCCAGCTACCATCTGGAGGTAAAAAAAAACCTCAGGGTATAGTCAAATATATCCAATAGACTGCATATATTTATTTACATAACTCTGTTGTTTGATTCACACACACACCCCAAAAGAAAAAACTTCCCCGATGTTCTGATGTCCTCAAAAGTATGGGGAAGTTAAACTCTAAATATTCCAGTGGGGAGGAGAGGTCTGGATTACAGCAGGAAAGATCCCTCAAACTGCAGCACCTGAGCACCTACACTTGTCCCTGCAGCATTAATTTCACATTAAACCTCTTCTGACCAATACAATAAAAATCCTGTGCTTCCCTAAGACACCCCCACAGCGCACAGGGAGGATTTTCCAGCTCTTGGTAGTGGAATTAGGAAGGATTTTAGTATCAGTGAAGTTATTCCGGAAAAAAAAAAGCAAACAAACATTAAACCACTCCTGACAATCCTTTAGATACCACCCAAAGTGGGAGCACAAGCAGGGAAATAAAACACACTGAAATGGGCTCTGCTGAAGACACACCAGTAGCTAAATCACTTCTGCACGTTCCAGCTGGAATAATAAACTCCTGGAAGTAGAAAGGAGAAGGGCTGTGACAGAAGGATGGTATTTACAGGACTGCACCCTTTGAAGGCTGACCTGAGAGGGCTCAGCACAACCCCGCTGGCTCGCTCTGTACACAAAAGTGTCACTCCCTCCTCCAAAGGCCAGAAAATCCCGGGTTTGTCCAAGTTTAAAACCAACCCTAAGAGCAATAAACTCTGAAAAGCTTAAGCTGCACTCCAGGAATATCCAAGCAGTTTAGTGGGTTTATTACTCTGTTTGTAGAATTTAAAAGTCTTAATCTGGAGCACAATGAAAACACAAATTCATCAGTATTTTGGCTTAACACCACATTGCAAATATTCCTTTCAAATGCATCAGAGGCAGGAAATTTTTATCCCCAACAGCTGTAAACTGTGCAAAATAAATAGGTAAGAACTGAGCAACGCAAGTCCAAAGGGAACCAAATCCCCAAAGACAGCACAGATATTCTGAACAAGTCAAAATGTCACTACAGGCCCCAGACTTTGGTCTTCAGTGCCCTCCTAGAAGGCAAAAAGATACAGTTTCCAATGGGATTTAGTCCCCAAAATAACTCCCTGAAACACAGTGCTGAAGGAAAACATTTAAATCTGAGAAAGTACACAAACTACTGAAAGAGTGATTTTGGTGACTGCTGACAGCCCTTCAAGGCTTTTCAATCCAACAATGCCAGATTATTCAAACGTTATGCAAAGTTATGGAAAAAAACTCAGTCCATCAATGGAAACTGAACCCCAGCACAGGTTCCATTTAAGGAATTCATTCATAAACCAGGTTTTCCACACGGTCTGGAGCACCCAGCAGACAAATAACAACTGAAAGCTTCTCTTTTGATCAGACCAAATGCAAGAATTTTGCTAAGAAAACAACTGGGGGTGCCAGAGGTGGAGGGAAGAACAGCATTCCTTGCTGCCGAGGATTTGGGAGGTTCTCCAGGACAAGTGACAACTCTCTGGAAGACTCAACCATCAGTACTTGCAAGACACTAAAGAGAAGAAGTGCAAGAAAACCCCCCAGAACTCCAAAATTTAAAGCTGAGCCACTCCCCTCCGGCAGATCTCCCCAAACGAGCAGCAGGGGNGCTGCCGAGGATTTGGGAGGTTCTCCAGGACAAGTGACAACTCTCTGGAAGACTCGACCATCAGTACTTGCAAGACACTAAAGAGAAGAAGTGCAAGAAAACCCCCCAGAACTCCAAAATTTAAAGCTGAGCCACTCCCCTCCGGCAGATCTCCCCAACCCTCCCTTCCCAATCCTCAGCCAATCTCCAGCTGAAATAAATGGAAGCTATGAATTAATAGGTAAGACTTGTCCACACTGTGAAGAGCTTCTTGGTATCCAACACCCAAACTACACCAAGAGCAGCTCTGCCAACAGTTTGGGTTGTTTTGTCCGTATTTTGCCAGGGATACGCCTCTTCTTCCTCAGAACAGTTTAATGGCAAAAAGTGACACGTGGGCTTTTTTCTCTAAGAGTGACCTTGGCTAGGACTCGATCTAAAAAAAAATCATATTATGATTATAAAAAAATCATATTATGATTTTTTGAAGTTAAGTTAGGCAGCCCTGACATTGCCACTCTGTACCAAAGCAACGAGTGTGGTTTTTAAACACAGCACCCAACAGACAGGAAAAGAAACAGTTTGGTGCTTCAAGGACACACAGATTAGGGGGAGGTTTTTTTTTTTTCTCAGCTCTGCTTCTTTGGAGAGAGAGAGAGAAACGGAAAGGGATTTTTTTTTCTTTTTTTTTTTTTTTTTCCCTGGGACTTTGGGTTTTTTCCCTCCTTCTTCTTTTCTTCTGGACTTGTTCAGAACATCAGAACTCCACCGGAGGACTTTGCACCGGCTTCGGGGGGATTCCCCACCCGGCTCTTCGGGAGAGGAGAGTGACCACACCCACGGAAGGACTTTAAAATCTTTCAGGTTTCTCTCCACAGCGAGAGTTAGCATTATTATCCTTTACCCGTGTATTTGTTAAATAAATAGTTTTATCTCTTTCACTTTCCTTCGAGGAAATAAGTTTATTTTTTCCCGGACCTGCTGGGGGAGGGATGGTTTGTAACCTATCCTCTCTCTCTCAGAGGATATATTTCTGAATTTGGCTAAACCAGCTCACACACGCAAAATGTACATCCCAGCCTTTGTCAAAGCTCAGCTCCGGCTGAAAGGCAGTCCCAGTGAGGATGGTTCAGCTCCTGCTGCCTTACAACCACTAAAGCCTGCAAAGCACAGGCTGGTCCAGGTGAAGGGAGAAGCTCTCAGAGGTGCTGAAAAAACCAGCAGGAAAAGAAATCAAATCAGTAGTTAGAGGAGAATGATATCGGGAAGCCTTTTCTAGATTTTTCACTGCTGCCTCTCACCTGCTCAGCACCACCCACCCCCTGCAATGACTCCTCCTGCTTCCCTGACCGCCACTGAAATCCTCGGAAAAGCCG